>PVLA01000612.1:425184-501277 GCA_004027455.1 Hydrochoerus hydrochaeris
GGGTCCCTCCTCATCATGCTGGCTGGGGGTGCCTGGGTCCCTCCTCATCATGCTGGCTGGGGGTGCCTGGGTCCCTCCTCATCATGCTGGCTGGGGGTGCCTGGGTCCCTCCTCATCATGCTGGCTGGGGGTGCCTGGGTCCCTCCTCATCATGCTGGCTGGGGGTGCCTGGGTCCCTCCTCATCATGCTGGCTGGGGGTGCCTGGGTCCCTCCTCATTGCTGGCTGCAGATTTCCTGTGTTTTGGGGAAACTGATCCGCTTGGAGGTTTTTCTCATTCTTTGGCATTAGTTAGCTTTGCATTACTGTTATAAAATAGCTGACATTGTCAATTTAGAAAGAGGAAAGTTTCATTTTTGGCTCTCAGTTTGGGGACATCAGTCCATGGTTAGTTGGCCCCGTTGCTTCTCGACCTGCAGGAGCTCAGTCCCAAATCAGGAGCTTCCTGCCCATTTTATTTAACAGAAGTCATTTGCTGGTTCTTTCCCTCCCCCACCCCACTGCTTTGACAGCTTTACAATCTGTTCTATTTCTGTAATATTTGTCCTCAGAACCAAAAAACCTTACATTTCTTTATCAAAACAGGACATGAATCTTTTTCATTAAGAATTTTCTTTAGGAAAACAAAAATAACTCAAATGAAGAAATTAAAGGATCACACACAGCATAGTGATGAGATACAGGAGCAGCCTGGGGCATTTGGTAGTTCCAGATGCACCGCAAAACAAAAACAAAACAAAAGAGCCCAAACCAATAATCATACAGTTTGTGTCACACACAGAGGCCAACTAAAACATTTCCAGTGCCAAAGCTAGAAAAATCTGGGTAATACAGTAAGTAAAGTAGTACTGGATGATAATCCACAGTGAAAAATAAATGCTCATAAATCCATATTGACATAAATAAATGAGTGAATAAAGGAATACTTGGGGCTGGGTATGATGGCCTGTGCCTATAATCACAGCAGTCAGGAGGCTGAGGCAGGAGAATTGCTGTGAGTTTGAGAGCATAGTAAGTTCAATCCAGCCTGAACTGCGGTGAAACTGTCTCAAAAACAAAACAAAACAAACAAATACCACCAAAGAAAAACATCCACTCAAAAACACCTACTCAAACTGCCTAGGTCATCAAAAAGTAGAAAAGTCTAAAAAACTGTTACAAACCAGGAGAAGGCTTAAGGTGACATTACTAAATATGATGTGCTGTCGTGGGTGGTATCCTGGAAGAAAAAAAGGCATTCATGAAAACTAAGTGACTCTGAAAAAAGGCAGGGCTTCAGTGATAAGAACACACTGATACTTGTTCCTAAAGTGTGACAACCAGTCAAATTAACGTAGGATGTTAATGTTAGGGAACTGGGTGTAGTGCATACAGGAATAATTTGTCTTATCTTCCCAATTTTTCTATGAATCTAAAATTACTGTAACATAAAAAGTTTTAAATAAAAATTGGGGAAGTAAAAATGATCAACACTGGACACATACATGTACCCAAGCCCCCAGGTGAGGGTTACCATTACCTGTAGTGAGCATATACCACTAATGCAAAATAAAAGCTGCGCGTCCTCGTTCCAGCCCATCTGCCGGCTCTGACTGGAACAGGACGCCCAGGAAGGGTGAGTCCTCTGTCCCTCAGCTGTGACAGCTGGGTTTTTGCCCTTGGAATTGGCGCTCCTGGTCCTCAGGCTCCGGACTAAATCGCACCACCCGTTTTCCCAGTTTGCCAGGTTGCAGATCGCTGGATGTCTGTCCTGACAACCTCCTAAATCAGTTCCTTAATAAATACCCTCTTAAGTTAAAAAACTGAAGTCGAAGTAGGCTGGGGTGTGCTCAAGGTAGAGCACATGCTTAGCAAGCCTGAGCCCGTGGTTTCAATCCCTGGCACCAAAACATAATAGCAAAAGACATGAGTGCGTAAGCTCGTTTTTTGTGTTTTTTTCTGCAGTAGCAGGGGTCAGGGCCTTGGGCATGCTAGGCAAATGCTCTACCACTGAGCTACACCCCCAGCCCAACCAGTATACTTTACATGACTTTTATTTATTTATTTATTTTGGTACCAGGAATTGAACTCATGACCTAGAGCTTGCCAGGCAGGCACTCGTGCTGCTGAGCTAAATCTCTGGCTCCTACATGACTTTTAAAAGCTTATTATTATATAATTAAAATATAAAAAGAATTATAATTTGAAATGAAAATAGAGGCTTTTCACAAAATCTGGAAAGTCATAGAAGATGAGAAGGAAAGTAAGTCTAAAGATTTTATTTTCATGAATGACTTTTATGTAGTAATAATTTTTCAGTTATTGGGGTTACTGCTAGAGAGATAGAAATAGCTGCAGGACACCAAATTGATGCAGGAGAAACTGACAAGGCATAGTTGAGTCAAACCATGAAATGTGATGAAACTAAAGCCTACGGGCAAACCGTAGTCACAGTCAATAATAAATGGTCAAATCCCCCTCCAGAAAAAAGGCCTCGTGGAGTGAGTGAAAGAAAAAGCCTTGATTTAGTTTGTTTGCAAAAGATGCATCTAAAAATACAATAAAAAAAAAAATAGAAAGTAAGGGAAAGGCAAAAATAAAAGAATGCATCCTAAACTGAAAAACAGAAAGTAATCATTGGTAATGCTACATGGGCGCAGCGGTCCCCTCAGCTTCATCACTGGGCCTCTCTGGGCTCACACACACCCAGGTCCTCGATGGCCCCCACCAGCACGCTCTGCCCTTTCCCCAGTGAGTCTGGGAACCCCAACACATGTACTCTCCCCTAAAGCTGTTCAGTGCTGCCGGCTGCCTCCCGCGCCTAAGGCCTGGCTGCAGGGCTGGCCTCCTGGAGCTCTGCCCACACTCCAATGCCAGGCTGTCGCAGTTACTTAGAGTCACTGAGACCCAGGACAGTGATTCCATGTCATCCGAGTTCACAGGACGGACAGACTGGAGACTTTACGGCCACTTATCCCCAAGGGAGCCGGCAGACTACGAAATGCCAACCAAGTGCCGAGGAGATTTTATTCTAAGAAATGACCAAAACCAAACACAAATATATCTGAGACCATTCAAAACAAGCAAGAGCTACTGCTCCTGACCAGAAAGCAAAACACAACCAAGTCATGGTCACTAAGGGGCCATTTCCACCATTGGAACAGACAAACATTCCAACGACACAGAACTGAGAGATGAAAACCATGAATCTGTGAGAATTTAACAGGCTGTGGGGGCCCTTCTCCTTTTTTAGTAGCCAGATTCCTTGTGTCCTTGGATAATTTCAATAGACACAGCTTTCCTGGAAGAAAATCTTTGGAAGTTTCATTAATTCTATGATGTCTGCTGAGACACAAGTTTCAGGTAAAGTCCTGGGAAATACTCAACACAGAAAAAATACTTGTTGAAAAAGGTTTCTAAGAGTTTGAGTCTTCCCTACTCTCTGCCTCAGGTGACCCTGGGGACTGCCCCCTCCCTTGGTGTTCCCAAGCCACCACTCCGCTCTCTCTTCAGCAGTTTTGTGAGCCTGTGTGTGTTTTGCAGGGCTGGGGATCAAGCCCTGGGCCCCATGCATACCAGACAAGCGCCGACCCCAAACTGCACCCAGCTCTTAAAGAAACTTCCTATTATGGAACCTGACAGGCATAAAACAGATTTCAACAGTGTTCCCCACTTGCGGATCAACTGCTCCAACAGTTACGCGTGCGGGGCTGGTCTGTCCCTAGCCCCACTTTCTCCCCTTGGCTGAGGCAGCCGTCACGTTCCTAACCATCCCATCCATGCCTCTGAAGTGTAGAGTCCACTCCAGCCAAATGACTGAGGCCGTCCGTCTATTCCCAAAGCCGGGCTGACAAACTCGCTGACGCGGCTTCTTGGGAGATGGGCGATCGATCGTTCACGGATTTTTCAGTTTCTTCTTTGGCTGTTGTTTCACTCTGGTTTCATATTGCTTTGTGAGGCCAAATCGTTAGTTTGAATTTTGCTCAAACTTGAGCTCATCAAATTCTTTATTTTCATGAAACTGCATCCACAGGAGAAAAAAATATGAAAGGCAGCAAGTAAATGCCAGAAGGGCAAACCGATGATTCAGGAGGAAAACAGGAGACTTGGAGGAGTGGGCCAGGCCCGGGCCGAGGGGACAGACCCCAGGACAGGTGGGGCCGCCCGAGCCCCCATGCTGTGGCAAGGCAGTGGATCCATGTGAGCCCGTCACTGTGTGGATCCAGAAACCAGAGGGAGCAGGGGGTGGGGGGAAGCCGGAAAATTGGCAGCTCGCAGGCAGAGAAGGCCGGCTCCCCAGCAGAGGGGCGTCTGAGTCAAGACGCCCTTCTTCTCCACCTCCCTCGGTGTCCAGGTCAGTGTGGGGGAGGCAGGGCAGGGGAGCTCGGCCAGAGCGTGAGTGTCACTGGATAAGCTGAATAAAGAAGCAGAGGGGCAAGGCGTTCATTTCACCAATTGGAACTGAACAACAGGAAGGGTGTGTGGGCAATGGTGGGGACAGAGCTGGAGAGGGTCATGGGTCCCAGTGGAAGCTCGGGGTGACAGGTGATGTCCCAAGTTCAGGGCCAGGGTTGGGCGGTAGGTGGCTCCACAGGAGCACAGGGGGGCGTCAGGCCCTGGGGACTGTCCCTGTGCCTGTCGGACCCTCCCAGTGCATCCACTACCCTGGGCTTTAGTCTCTCTGCGTCCAGCCAAGTGTGTCTGCTGTGTGGTCCTCCAAGGAAGCTTTGCTTTCCTGTGGGCCTCACTGGCCACCTGTCTGCTTTCCATGCCAGGCAGGGCAAGTTGTAAGCCAGATCTGAAGTTTTCTTTCTAGTTGGGTACTCAAAGGGACCTCCTTGTGAAGAAAAAGCTGTAGGTTAGAAAGCCTAGCTGCATATCTGGAGGAGGCCTACGGGTCTGGGTGTGGTGGTGCATGCCTGTCCTTTTAGCATTCTGGGAGGCTGAGCCAGGAGGATCACAATTGTGAGCCCAGCCTGGGCAACTTGGTGAGATCCTGTCTCAGAAAATAAAAAAGATCTGGGGGCGTAGCTTAGGGTGAAGGCCTGGGCATACTGGAAGGATAAATAGCCCACGCAGACACCTTCCTCATATCATAGAGAGCTAAGGTAGGTAGAAGGAGTCTAGGCAGTCAGACAGGTCTGGGTCCTCAAGGGACCCAGAGCGCAGGATGAGAGCACAGCACAGCTATGGCCAGAGGGGCATCTGTTGAAGGCCAGGCTTCAAGATAAAGATGGAATGACCAGACCTACGTGCCGCCCCAAGGGAAAAGCCATCTCCTATGATGGGTATCACCTGGCCCAATTAAGTCTCACTAGAGATCAGTCACCCAGGTGGGGACCAAGACCTCCTGACTCATCTCTTTCCAGAAGGGTCCTTATTCTTTCCATGCACCCTGGCTATGTGACTGCTTCCCCACTGGGTCAGTGTCACCTAAGGGGCTACGCTTGTAATCTTATTGGTTGATCACAGTTTTGTCCCATATGGTCCCCACCTCGTGATTTGATCTATAAAACTTCCCTTGAGAAGTGGGCTTGTTGGAAGCCCTCTTTCAGGTCCCCTCCTGTCTCTCAGGAGCTGTCTCTCTCTCTCTTTCTCTTTCTCTTTTTTTCTGTCTCTCTCTCCATAAATATTTCCTACTTTTAACATCCATTGTCCCTTAGAATTCCATCTTTGATTTTGGGGGACACGAACTTGCCATGCGGGGCACATCGCGGGCTGGCAGTTACATTTATTTCCCCTTTGTCATTTGGAGGTCCTGGGTCACTAGTCCCTCAGGATGCCAGTGAAGGTGCAGGTGCTCGCCCTTGGGGAGGCTGGCAGCTGCTGTCCCAGGGTACCTCGTGCCACCAGTATCCAACAGACCTGCTGTCAAGGCTGGAGCTGTATCTCGTGAGGGATTGGGCTCAGTCCCAGGGTCTGGGGCCACTGCTGTGACGTGTCGTGTGGACTGAGCTGGTCCCTCGCAATCCCAAGTGGATGCTGGAGGGCGTGGCACATGCCAGAGCCATTTCTCCAGGTAGGGGGAAGAGTGAGCCCCTCCGGGCCGGGAACTGCTCAGCAAGCTCACTGAAGGGGATGGGCTGCCTGGGGAGGCCGCAAGGCTGCTGGACCCTGCATCTCTCTGTGTGGAGGGGCACGCGGGTGTGATTCCATCTTGCTTCCAAGGCACTGTCCCTGCTATGTGGACAGCCAGGTTGCTGGAAACTCAGCTGGATGGAAGTCTTCTGCATTTCTCAGGGCTCAGCACTCCTCCCTGCAGGGAAAGCATGCAAGTACTGTGGGATCAAAGGCCCTTGCTGCTCTGCCTTTCCTGATTCTGTGAACAGGATGCTCCAGCCTGCACAGGACAAGCTGGCCCCTGTGGTCACGCAGCTGGCACAGTGCCAGGGAGTGGGTGCAGCTCTGGGGCCAGGTTTGCTGCTGGCTGTCTGGCTCCTGAGGAATCTGCCACCCTCCATCCCCGGTGTGGGCTCAGTGCGGGTGACACAGGTAGCAGAGCAGCTCCCGCGGCTCTGCTGATGGTGAGATGGCTCTCTCTCGATAGCCACAGCACCCCACATATTTCAAAACAGCCAAAAGAGAGGCCTTGTGTTTATGGATCTAGGGTTGAACCCAGGGCCTGCTGCATGCCAGGCCAGCGCTCTATCACTGAGCTACCTTCCCAGCGCCCCTTGCCTTTCTTTTTGACATAGGCTTATACTAAATTCAGGCTGGCATTGAACTGTGATCTTCCGGCCTCAGCCTCCCCAGTAGCTGGGATTACATGGGGTTCAGCGTAAAGGATTTTGAATGTTTTACCACACCAAAGTGACGGGTGACTAAAGAAGCTGGCATGCGTGGCCTGATTTGAGCAGCACACAATGTATCCGTCTGTGAAAGTCTCTCCAGGTGCCTCATCTAGGTGTTAATGAAGCAACAAAAATAAAAGCGAAAGCAGACAAAACAAAACAAAGCAAACACAGTTCCAAAAAGGATGCCAGCAGCACCAACTTCACTGGGCCCTCCTGCAAGGTGGTGGGGTGAGGGTGGGGGCGCTGAGCGGCTCCGTGTGGTTCTCAGGGACCTCCAGGCATGGGCTGCCTGCATGGCCTCAGGCCGGCCGCCCTGGCTCCTGTCCCATGGGGGCTCTCTGCATGTGACACCTCCTGTCACGCAGCCCCGCGGGGGTCCCCGATCTTGAACTCAGTGCCTGGATCTGAGGGCCCAGGTAGTCTCTTCTTGCAACACTCAGCCCTGGACATTCATCAGAGCAACAGAAAGGGACAGAGACAGCACCGATGGTCCAAGTCACTGGGGGGCTGCAGAGTCACCTCCTCTTCAAAATCTTTGCCCTGTTCAATCACTGTAATGCAATAAGACTGTGATAGGCTTCATTGCCCATCTTCCTCTCTCTTCCCCCCTCTCTCTCTCTCCCTCTCCCTCTCCCTCTCCCTCTCCCTCTCTCTCTCTCTCTCTCTCTCTCTCTCTCTCTCTCTCTCTCTCTCTCTCTCGTATTTTTCCTTGAGGTCAGGTTGTGCTATGTTGCTCAGATTGGCTTTAAACTCATGATCCTTCTGCCTTGGCCTTCTGAGTAGCTGCGGTTACAGGCACATGCCCCAGTGCCCAGTAGGAGAGCAGTTCTTGATGGCGGCCAGTTCTGTGTGGATGCGGTACCTGCTATTTCAGTGGGGAGAACTTGCCTAGTCTTTTTGGCCACAGTGCCCTTCATTTCACAGGTTACAGAGTGACCTGTTGTTGCATAACCTACAGGTTCCAGCGCCTTGCTGTGGAATGGGGAAGTACTGGCCAAGCGTGTCCAGAGCCCTGCTGGACCCACAACGAGTTGGACACTGAGGACTCCCAGTGGACGACTCTTCATGCTCTGCCTGGAAGTCTCACACTGACTTCGAACCCATGAAGCTCCTGGGAGCCTCATGCTGTTACTCCAGTGCTAGCGACCAATGCTCCCTGACAACTCTCCCTGCTGTGCTGGTACTATGATTAGTGGTGCCAATCTTTTTGCGGAAGGTGGGTAAAAGATACACAGTGGGTTTCTGTTTCTTTCTTTTTTTTTTGTACCAGGGATCAAAGTCAGGACCAAGCAGGTGCTGTGCCACTAAGCCCTATTCCCAGCCCGTTTTGTTTGTTTTGTTTTTCTGGTTTTGGTGCTGGGAACTGAACCCAGTGCCTTGGCAATGAATTACATCCTGGCCCTGCTCTATTTTATTTTTTTATTTTGAGACAGAGTCTTGCTAAATCCTTGAGTTTCGAGGTTGAAATTTGTCATCCTCCTGCCTCAGCCTTGCAGAGTGTGGGGACTACAGGCCAGGCCGCTGCATGTTACTGCTGTGTGTTTCTCATGGGATCCTGGGCCTCCCTTCTATTCAGGGCTTGTGTGCTCTGCTGGCCCTTCAGCTCAGGGCCAGGTGTGGGCCATGAGTCTGTGCCACGGCATCTCAGAGTGTGCCCATTACCCTGACCCGACTTCTTTCCTTTCCTCTGCAGTCTCTGCCTTTGCGAGTCTGAGTTTGCCCTGCATGGTGATTCACTCCTCTTGAGGGGCTGGAACACATGCAGGGCATACCATAGCTAGGGGAAGCGAGGCTGCAGGTGGCCACGTGGGTGGCCACGCGGGTGGCCTTGCTCCTCCAGGGGCAAGGCGGAGGTGAAGAAGCTGGGACCCTGCCTCTCCCCAGCCCTTTCTCTGCCTCTTCTTCCCTTCCAGGGGCCGTTCCAGTTCAAAGGGCCGTACCCCTTCTGTCTTAGTATCCCTTCTCCCATGAGTGTCCCTGGCCAACCCCAGCTGGGCCCTGGGGGCTGCACAATGGGAACTTCCCTGAGCCATGCTCCTCAGAGTGTCCATTTATTTATTTCAGAAAATAGGCATAGATTTTATTCACATTTTTAAGGTGAAAACACAGTGAATTTGTTATTTTTTTTATGGAGTATTACCAAATAAGTACTTTTAAATTTGTTTGAGTTTCTCATACAAGAGAAATCCACTGCTACAGCCACGGAAATGAAGCTCTTTGAGGGCGTGGATAGTGTGAGAGTGTAAAGGGCTCAGTCCCGAGGCCGAGACGGCTCAGGGACGCTCAGGGATGCTCGGTCTCCGACACCGAGTCTCCATCAGCTGGGCAAGCAGCAAGACTCCCACTCAGCTGGTGCCTGTATGGTGGAACTGCTTTCTACCATGCCCCAGAGAAGGTTCTTCCAGCAGAGCTGCAGAGACTCCCCGGTTCCGTTCTCTGTGCTAAGTCGAGAATTTAGGGACCCAGTACCCGACAGCCTCCTTAGGCGAGCCTTAAATTCTCTGTGGATCTACAGTGTGTTCCTGTGTGCTCTGGGCGATCACTTACTGCCCCACAGCCTTTTCCTAAAGAGTATCTATCCTGTCTGACTACAGACAACGATTTTAAAAGCTGCTTTCCAGCATTTTGCTAATGGTTGCCAAATTTTCATACCTTAAAATAAGCCGGCCTCAGCCAGGCATGGTGGTGTGTGCTTATAATCTCAGCACTCTGGGAGAGGGAGATGGGGGATCAGCCTGGGCAGCTGAGTGATTTAATAAGACCCTGTTTCATAACAACATTTTTTTAAGGGCTGGGGATGTAGCTCCATGCAAAGGCCCTGGTTCAATCCCTAGTGACAAAACAAAAACAAAGAGAAAAAAATGAACAAAAGTGAATGTCATCATCTTTGTCCCTACGCAGATTGGATTATCTACCCCAAATTTCCCCAGGGAAGCTGAGACCCTTCTGGCACTGGGCACCAATTCCTGCATTAGTTGGGGTCCTTAGGAGCAATGGACAGAGACACCGACTGATTCAAGCAAATGGGGACAGGCGCAGAGCCCAGGGCAGCTCCCAGGTGTGCACGGAAGGCTGGAGCGCTGGGCTTGAAGAGTCAGGAAGGATCAGGCAGCCGCAGGGCTGGGCCAGGGCGGGAGCCCAGGAACATCTGGAGCAGCTTCGGCCTGGGGCTAAGTCTGTGTTGCAGCAGAGCAGGCCTAGGGGCGTTGTGTGGGCGCTTTCAGCTCTGAGGGGTGTTGGGGTGGAGCAGGTGGCAGGCCACCATTTAGGGAAGCGGTGGGGCTCCCTCAGTGATGGGCGCCCTGTGAGTCTCACCTGGGGCCTCCAGTGTCGTCCTCCAGATCACCCATCACCCTCAGGTCACAGCCTCAGCCTGGGACTTGGCTCAGGTTCCCTTGGCTCAGGTTCCCTTGGCTCAGGTTCCTGGTTCCCATATCCAAACTGCCACAGGCCTCCGTGGGGGGCGTGGAGCGCAGCCCATGCTCAGGGGTCACCTTGCCCGGCTTTTCCTCAGACCTGTCCCACTCCCCCAGCTCCCTCTCTGAGAGCACTCTCCTTGTAGATCCCACACCCGACACTGCTCTGCAGGGCCTGGGCGGCCGGTGAGACCCCTGTGAGCAGATCCGTGCTCCGAGCTGCTAAGCCCCATGCCTGCCACGTGGCCTCTGGATGCAGAGTGGGACTCTGCCCTGAGACGTATGCCCTGCCAGGACCTGTGCACCCACAGCTACAGGGGCCAGGGCCTTTCTGCTCTGGCCCTGGGCTTGGCCAGTGTGGAGCCCAGCACACAGTAGGTCCCATAATGCACGGATAGGAAAGGCGCAGGATGCCTGGGTTTGGTTCCTGGTGCCAGACTTCCCCTCTTAACTCTGTGTGGTCCATGTGGCCCTGCCCTAGAGCAGCTTGGTGCCCCCGAAACTCAGCCATGGGGACCCTTGTTGCTGCCCTCCCTTCATCCTCTTCATACTCCCTTTCACTTCAGCAACTTGGTTTTGAACCTGGCATTCCCAAACTCTTGGGCCCTGGAAATCCTCCTGCCTCAGCCTTTCCAGCCACTGGGCTACCACCAGACCACCACTGTGCTCAGCCCTGTGGGTCATTTTTCTTTCTTCTTTATTATAAAAATTTAAAATCACAATTAAGATCTGTCTCCTACTAGTGTAAAAATAGCTCATTGGAGCAAATGAATAAGCTAAAAAACGGACCTTAATATATACATTTGAAAGTTGGCCTAACACAAGGGAGCCATTGCAAATTCCTGGGAAAAAGTTTTTAGTGGTTATATAATTGGGAAATTATTCTGAGTAATAAAATTATAACCTCATTCCCAATGAATAAATACTGCATGGATTAAACAGTCTTCTGTTAAATAGTGCCAAAATAAATACTGCATGGATTAAACAGTCTTCTGTTAAATAGTGAATCAGTGAGAGTAGAAAAATAGCAAATATCAGATCTCCAAATGGGAAGGAGCTTTCTTAGCTTAAATATTATTTCTCAGGCCTGAGGGTGTTGCTCAGAGGTAGAGCCCTGCAATGTGAGCCTGTGTGGAAAAGGGGTAGAGAAGGGTTCCCTCTGGGCTGGGGCGGCCTGTCCTCTCCCCACCACACCCCGTGCAGGAACCTGGTCCAGGTTCGCAAGAGAAAACTCTAAATTCAAAAAATCTGCAGAAAGTTTGCATTGCTGGAGGTAAAAATCAGAAGCAGAGAGGTTCATTGAGGACCTGTTCCAGCCCTACTGGCTGGCAGGCGTGGACCGGTCCAGCCTATATGGGGCAGTGGTCTGCCGGGACCGCATGGGGGTGCCCTTGTGCCCCACTTGTTCCCAGTTTAATCTGTCCCCAGTGGGGATGTTCTGTGTTGCAGCTGACTTTTTGTTTTAAATTATAGATAAGGTTGTAATGAATACTTTTGTGCATAGGTTATTTTGAAAATACACTGGGTGTGGGAGTGCATCCCTATAATCCTGGCACTCTGGGAGGCTGAGGCAGGAGGATTTCAAGATGGAGTCCAGTTTGACTTAGTGAGATCCTGTCTCGGAGTAAAAAGTTAAATAAGGGGATGTGGCTCAGTGAGAAGACCCTTGTTCCCTGTGACTGCTCTCTACCATCGCCAGGCCTTCAGTGAGGGTCTTCCTCCCAGAGTCGGGGTGCTAGAGAAGGGTGCCCACGAGGGCTCAGCATGCCCACTCCACTGGGACCAGAGGTGACTGAGAAGCGGAAGGCGCAGAGGGCTTCCTACCCTTCTCTGCTCTCTGTGTCCTGGGAGAAGGGGTCCTCCTCCCAAGAGACGGTCCTCATGGCTGGGGAGGGTTGGCATCAAGGAGAACCCAGGCAACCTAGCCCCCTGCAGCTGGGCCCTGCGCACACCCCTGGCTCTTCTGGGATGCACAGCTGCCGGCCCAAATGCTCTCTCCGTGTTCATTTATTTCCACAATTTACTGCTCTTCGGTACAACGTTATAGGAGCCCCAGGTCTGGCTACTTACAGGGGTTTCTCTTTCCCATGAATACCTTGATGTGCATATAAGAAATTAAAATATTAACACAAAATAAAACGTGTACACTTTCCCCCTGTTCACCTCTTTCGTCGGTTTAATTCGCAAGCCCCAGTGCCAGAACATGAGAGAGCTCTGAGCCACTTGTCTTGATTTTAAAGGGAAGGCACTGCAGGAGCCCGGGGGTCTTAAGCTTCGTCTCCCATGGTGAGCATCTGCACGAGGAGGAAGGGCACGTGGCTCCTGGGAGGGTCCCCAAGCACCGGCTGCTGCCGGAAGGTCGGTGGCGCCCTCTCGGGGCTTCGGAGACTCCAGTTTCTGTGCTGTGGAGATTGAGCCACCGAGCGGACCTCGGCCTGGGACCACGCACCTGGGGAGGCGGGGAGTGCGCACCCCAGGGCTTCTGTGTCTGGTGCCCTGGGGTCACAACCTGAAGAGCGCAGGGAGGCCTCGCCACCCCGAGTCACAGCTTGGGCTGTGAATAAACCCAACAAACGACTGGCAATTCCGGGACCACGAGCAAAAGGGCTCAGAAGGCGGAAAGCCTGGCCTGGGCTCCGAAATAGCACGCAAAGTCAGGAACCTAACCAGGAAGAAGCGGCTCCTCCTCCCGGACGCCGGGAGCGTCCGAGAACACGGCCGACCCCTGCCCACGGCGGGGCCTGGCTTCTGTGGTCCCAGGGCCTTGCAACCCCGCAGTCTGGAAACTGAGCGGAAGACTGAACTGGAGGGGTGGGCCCTGCAGGGGCGCAGCGCACACAGAGAGCTTGTATGGCCCTTTCGGTTTCGGGGTCCTCGGCGGCTGGGGATGCGCTCCTGGTAAGGAGAGACTACCTCGAGGGCTGCAGAACAGATCCTAACATTTCCAGACTCAAATAACAGAGGCCAGTAGCAAATCTATCCAATTGCCAATTTATTTTACTTATTTTTATTTCTCTTGGAATCAGGGATCGAACTCATGACTTTGCACTTGCCAGACAGGTGCTTACACTGAGCTAAATCCCCAGCCTCACCTGCCAATTTAAAAAAACCGTCTGTCTCAAATATCTCTTGGCCTAAAGCAGAACCTTGAGTCTGGGAACTGGGGTTGGCAGCCTGGCCCTGGGCGGACAGAGAAGGGGTACGAGGACCCCCACCTGCTCCTGGAGAGGCGATGCTTATTATCAGATTCCTGATTCCTATGTGTATTCTAGGCTTAGCAGACTATGGGGGCTTTAAATTTTCACATCTTTGAAGATATTGATTCTAATTTTTGAATCTTTTCAGCAGCTTTCTGCATTTTGTTTTAAGTATTTTTGTCAGTTTGCTTATTTTACTCTCTGTATTGGGGTCTTTCCTCACACGTCTTGCTACTTCTGGCCTATGCAAGAGGAAGGCTTTACAAGGGTCCTTCCGTGGTGCTTTTGGGGGTTCACTGGTGAGTGAGCTTCATTTTGTGGTGAGAATGCGGTAAGATAGTTGTTTTTGTTTTTTTTACACCAGAAGACTCTCCCTTCAGGCACATGCTGGCATTTCCCCTGCAGATCTCTCTCCCTGAGACCACTCCAGTCTCTCAGCTGAGGGGAGGCCACTGCCTGTGCTTTGCAGGACAGGGTGAAGGAGAAAGTGTGGGCTCCCGGGGCGCCCCAGGCCCTGGCCTAGTGTTCTGCTTAGGAAGTGTTTCCAGGTTTCATCTTAAAAGCAAAAGCCACTGCAGAGGAAGCCTGAGGTGCTGAGGTCCAGGGCAGTGAGCAGCACAGGCCCCTTTTCAGCCAGGACCAGGCAGAGGATGAACCCACCAAGTGGCTGTGCTCCTGCGTGGGATCCTCTGCTTATCTGAGCCCAGGGCTTCCTGTGTTCCTGGGATGGCTCGGAATTTCCATCCACTGTGTTCTCTGTGTGACTGTGAGGGGCTTCATGGGTTCGATGCTCCTCCAGCCTCTGTTCAGTACTGAGGTAGAACTGAGGGTCTTCCTGCTAACCTACATCCCCAGCCCCTTAAAGGTTTTTTTTTAGTTAGAGGTATAAAGTTGCTCAGACTCGGCTTGAATTTGCACCCAGCCTGGTTTCAATCTTAACATGGTCATTCCAAGTGAGGCTTTGGGAGGCTTCATGGTAAATCCGTATGTTTAGTCCAGACTGCTTTAGGAGGACAATTCTTTCCCAAGTGTCTTATTTGCTCCCCTCTAGATGGAAGCAGAGGGTCTTCCAGAGGGCCACCCTCAGTCCACTTTCAAAATCTGTGACTTTTGTTCTAACTTCTCTCCGGGATCCAAGTAAATGATCTTTTTTTATTATTAAGTTTATTGCTGAGGCCTGTGCTGATCATCAGACTCAGTGTAACAAGAGAAAACATACCTCACTGGAGCATTGTGCCAAAAGTTAACTGGGGGTTGGGCACAGATGCAGTCTAGTTGCACACTGAGAAGGAAAATCTAAAACTGATGAGAGAACAAAGGTCGTTCTCAGATGCTTGGGGATTTAAGCAATTCAGAAGCTGATGTTTCAGCTCCCAGTCTAACTTAGGAATGTAAATAGCACTCTACTGATTTTATTGTTTTTGTTTTTAAATTGAACAAATTCTTATAAAGGTTTTATGTGTGGTCCAGTAGTGGCTGCTGAGTAGTGTATGTTTTTCCTAGCTTGTCTTTTGTGATGGTATCTTAAAAGTATCTATAGGAGGGGTTCTTAAGCTTTGCTAGGGCATTAGTATCTTGGAAAATCTGACCAAGCCAATCAACTCTCATGGGGAATTCTGTGGCTTCAAAGTTCGGGTCATCCAAGATATGTAAGGAGGTGAACCTGCTGTCTAGTACCAGTGCAGAGTGGGACAAGCTTATGTAACCAAGGCTTATCATTAGACAACCAGAAATGCACTGCACAGTTAAGCATATGAGAATGTAAACAGGTGATAACAGCATATGTAAGAAATAAACAGTATAGATGCAGCTGCTTTCTTGCTGTTGCTTCCCTTTTGAACTGGTGTCTCCCTGCTTGCATTCTTTTCCCTGGGGATCTCACCTGCAAAAACACTGCTCCAGGGCTCCAGCCTCCACAACTCTGTATTCAAAAAATGCACATCCACAAAAATTAAACTACCTTAAGCTGACTCATGCGTGGGCTGGAAACAGCTCAGGAACTATGCTAAGAAATCTCAGGACGTGGTACTGTTCAGACATATGAGACTGTTTATCAAAACTTTGAATAATTTCAGCACATTTTGTCAGATTTTATATCTTCACTAATCTGGGAGCAGTTTACAAGGAAAGGCTTTCCATACCAAAGCAGGCCGGAAACGTCAGACAGGCAGCTTGAGGACGAGATTCACGTGGGCTGGGAACAGTTACTGCTGTACTGGTGACCGGGACCTGCAGGTTCTACACCAGATGAAATGTTCACTTTAGGCCCCATCAATCCACAGGACCGGAAGTTCTGTGGGTGGGACCAGAATTTTCTAAATTACTAGCACATTTGTCATGTATATTGACCTGTAAATAATACATCTTTTTTCCCTTTTCCCTCCCCTCAACCCTTCTTTCCGTTCCTATTTACAAAGGCTGTTTCCATTTTTTCTTCCATTCTTTTCCCCCATTCTTTCTTCTCCTACTCTCCCTTGTTCCCCTTATTTGAACATGTTCTCCCTACTTCCCAACATCTATTCTCCATTATGCTCGTTTTTTCTTTGGGTTTCTCACACAAGAGAAACTGCAATATTTAAGCTTTTGTGTCTGATTTATTGCACTTCAGATTATTGCATCCATTTCTAGTTTATTCTTCTTTACGGCAGAGTATTATTCCATTATACATATACACATTTTCTTTATCCATTCATCTGCTGATGGATATTTGGGCTGTTTCCAAGTTATTACAAATGGTGCTGCTATAAACATGGGTGTGCATACATCACCGTGGTGTGATGCTTGTTAACACTTCCGAGAGGCCAGAAAACTGTCTTGAAAAGTGCTTTGGGTGGTTGTGGAGGGGTGTGGAAGTCGCTGCGCAGGGTCCCACGCGAAGGGGGCGCACGCTCTGACGCGCCTAAGGCTGGGAATTTAGCGTGTGTGGCTCCTCTTCTTCAGTCTGCTCTGCTCCGAACGGTGAAGATCCCAAGGTGTCGGCCCGCCACCCGCACGCACCCAAGCTCATGTCAGGAGGCTGAGAAAGGGAGTGACAGAGGAAATGGCGGGCGGTGGGGACAAGGGCCACAGCACCCGAACTCTGCCTCGACTACCCGCGAGGGCCTCTCAGTCGGCATCCGGGGGTTGCCTATCTTTATCACTCCCATTTCCGGTGCGGAGGCCGTAGAAACGGGACGCTCAGCCAATCAGCGGCCTGCTTTCCTTCCGGTGTTCTGCGTGCTACCACGGCGACGGGCCAGGCGAGTCCAAACGCGGAGGGGGGCTCGGCCTGCCATGCTCCAGTGAGTCCCGGCTATCACCACCAATTCCCGCCCAGTCCCGGCCAGTGGGCTCACCCAGGACGGGTCCCGCTCGCGTCCCGCCCACTCACTTCCGGCCAATGAGAGCCCGAGCTTCTTCGGCGTCGCACGCTGCCCGGGAGACGGGCGGCGAGTCCAGAGCTGAGGGTGCGGCGAGTCCAGAGCTGAGGGTGCGTGGCGGCGGTGGAGTCCGCGCGCGGGACGACGCCAGATTCCCTCTGTGGCCCTCGCTCCTGCCCGGGGCCTGGCTCGGCTTCGCGGCCTCTGAGGCCCGGGCGAGACCGGCTGCTGCGCGGCCCTCGCGTGCGGTGTCCCACTGGGCCCCGGCGTCCCCCCGGCCCGAAGTTCAGTTCTGGCCGAACCCGTCGTGCTGCGGGCCGTGAACGCGCTGTGCCCCGCGCCCGAGGCCGACAGGGACCGCGCGGCCCGCCCTGCGCGGAGATGGGGAGTCCGGCCTGAGGGGAGGCGCAGGGCCGCCTCCGTCCTGATGAGACCGCTGGTTCGCGGTGCGGCGCCGGCGCGGGGGTTGGGTTTTCCGCATCAGGGCCACGGCTTCAGGACGCACACCTGCGAAGGCTTCCGTGGGGCACGTTTCGGCCGAGCGCAGAAACTCCCCCCCGCCACGTCTTTATTAGCGCTGGCTGCACAGATGAGCGGGTTTCATTTTGGCAGGTTTGTGTGTGGAGCTGACACACGCAGCAGCTTCAAGTTTTGGGAGGTTTCGGCGAGTGTAATGTAGTCCTCTGTTCTGTCCCTCTTGTCGAATGGTAGCCTCTCGTCCATTTGATTGCCTTCATTTCTAGATTCCAGATAATTTTGGAGAGCATGAAATATTTGTCTGTGATCTGGCTTATTTTACTGCACATGCTGATTTTGAGATCCTTTTATGTTTTTGGCAAATGACAACATTTAGTTGTTTAAAAAGACATTGTTTTTTGGTTTGTTTTTTGAGACAGGGGCTCACTGTGTAGTCTAGGCTGGCCCCAAAGCAGTGTAGATCGTCTTGCCTCAGCCTCCCAAGTGCTGGGATTACTGAGGTGATCTTTTAATGGAACCTAGCACTTTACATTCAGTTATGCTGCTTTCCTACTTTAACAGCAGAGTCGAATCATTAGAACAGGAACTATAAAGCCTTTTTTTCCACCTAAAAATGAGGTTTCTTATTTGAGGTGCAGTGTATTGCCCTTTAAATTAAAAAAAATATATATATGGAGATTACCACAGTAAGGATTTTTTATTTGTTTGCTAATTTGTTTATTTGAGATAGGGTCTTGTTACAAAGTTCATAGTTGTTACATAGTGAGCTTAAACTCACTATGTAGCCCCAGGTAGCCTTAAGCTCATGGTGAACTTGCCTTAGCCTCTTGAGTCCTGGGATTACAGGTGTGCACCGCCATGCCCAGCTCATGGCAAGGACTTCTTAAGCATATACCTCAGTAGTGTTACCTTAAGTCACACTGTTCTGTGCTGGAACTTCTCATCTTGCTGAGGTGAACATCTATACCAGTGAAATCACCTGCTGTCCCCTCCAGGTGCTGCCCCCTGGCAACTGCCGTTTGAGTGTCACTGTCCTGGCCCCCTTGTGTAAGTGGTCTCATGTAAGTAGTGCCTGGCTGACCCCACTTCCTAGGGCTCTTCCACTCTGCAGTCCTGGAAGGTCCTGCCTTTTTAATGCTTCACTGAGCCCCCTGGGGGATTGGTAAAGCCCACTTCTGGGGTGTCTGGGCAGGCCTTAGAGGTGTGACCTTGGGAGTCTGTGTCTATCCCCATCGCTTCTCTCACACTGTCCCCTGCCATGCTCCTTGGACACCACAAACTTAGCTGCTCTCCTCTGCCATTCCTTCCACCACGTTTGTGCAGCCAGCCTCAGACTGAATTCTCTGAGCCCTTGTGCCACATAAATCTCTCCTCTCCCTCTTAAGTGTTGGGCAGTTTGTCCCAGTAATGGGAAAGCTAATACTCCACTGTGTGGATGTACATACTACATTCATGCATATGTATATATGTATAAATATGTATCACTATTTTTGTGGAGTTGTGTCCCTAGTCCTTTTTATCTCATTTTTTAAAGTCTTGAAATAGTGTCACTGAGTTGCCCAGGCTGGATTTGAACTTTGGATCTTCCTGCCTCAGCCTCCCAGAGTGCTAGGATTACAACCTCAGGCTTTCCTTTAGTTTTCTGAGCCACACTGTTTGCAGTAGCAGTGTGCACCCCAGTTTGACTCTGACTCTGCCAGCAGTTGCTGTTTGTGGTTCTATGCATTCGTGGTCATCCTGGCTTCCGTGGTGTGTGAGATTGTGATACCTCACGGGTTTGACTTGCCTTCCCCAGAGATAAGTGATGTCGAGCATTTTGTCACGTGCTTGTTGGTAGTTGATGCATCATCTTGGAGAAAGGTGGATTCAGCGTGGATTCCTGTTGCATTGCAGGACTGTGTTACGTGTTCTGGACGTCGGGTGTCCTGAGCTGTGTGGCTGTGAATTCTCTCTATCCCATGGGTGCCCTTTCGCTCTCTGTTACTGGCATCCTTGTGTGTGTGAATCTCTGCCTTCGATGCATTTCCACTTACTTTTACCTCTGTTGCCTACGCTTGTGGGGGCATTATTGCCTCTTTAGAAGAAGTGAGGTGTCATTCACATAACATGATTCTGGTCAGAAGTTGTGTAACCTTAGACACCAGTGAGTTACAGCATATTTTCAGCACCCTCCAGGGAAGCCTCAGCCCTGAACTTGTTGCATCTTCATTTCAAAGGGATTTTGTTAGAGGCTCCACCCTGCTGGGCACCAGGTGAAAGGCACACGGCTTGGGTAATTTCTGGAAATACTCTTTTTTTTTTTTCAAGAAAGAAAGGGAATGAGGCAAATTTATGTTCTTTGTCCCCCAGCTTTGTTGCAATACGATTAGCAAATACTACTTTTAAGGTGTACAGTGAGATGCTCTGGTAGTCCTGTACACTGTTTCTGGAAGGTTCTCAGCAGTCTCACACGCATAAGCCTTCCAGGGACACTAGTTTCTGAAAGATGTTAGAGTGCTTTGACAGTGTTGTCCGTGTGGTGAGTGTGGTACTAATCCTACTGTTCTGTAATTCTAGGTGAGATCTAGTCTGATAAAAGATTATGCAAAGTGCTTATTCACTCACAAAATAAAAACAAATAACGGCCAAGAACTGGAGCTTGTTTAACTGTGTGTACCCCAGACGCCAAAGGGCAAAATGCTGGTGGTAAACAGTTCCTGACTCAGGACAGAGGCTGCAGACTTCTCTGTGCACAGTAAAGGTTTCAGTGGCTGGTGGACCCTTTGGGCTCTGTGGTGACTGCAGGGTCTGTCACTGTGTGGGAAAGCAGAGAGCGAGCTGCAGGCTCTGACCCCTGACCCTGAATGACATAGCCCCGCGTCAGGCGTGGTGGGAGCTGGGCCATATCCTGGACGCCAGCATGTTGCTGGCCCTTGGCTTGGGGTGCACTGGGGTCGGCTCTGTCCCCCTGGGTCAAGTGCAGAGCCTGTTGCACCACACGTGTCTCTAAAGTATGTCTGCACATGTGATTCTGTTTGCTTCTCACAGGTGGTGGCCTTTAGGCAAGGCACACACGGACTCCATGTACTTTTTATTTCTTTCTATTTTTTAAAAAAATTTATTTTAAAGACAGAATGAAAACAAAATTTCAAAACAAGTATAGGAGAGTAACAGTGATTAATTCATGGTGTATTGTTATCTTTACCTTAATCACTCAGAGTACAAGATGCAGGCATTTAATTATCCAAACAGTATTAACACAAACCTTTCTTTTCAATGAGCTAAGAGAAATTAGTATATATAAACCATCTTGAGTACTTGTATATATGTGGGGGTTTTTTGCTTTTTCCTTCCTTTTTTGCCCTTTCCCTCATCCCAGTTTCTCTTTCTTTTTGAGCTGTTTCTTACCATTTCACAGTATTTGTTTACATTTTGGATCTTATTTACTCTTTGAGCTTGTCACACTAGGGAGCCAATATAGTGTTCACACAGGAGAGTCTGGTTTATTTCACTCAAGAGTATGGTCCATTTACCTGTAAAAGTCTGGCGTTTATTCTTTTTTATAGCTGAGTGGTACTCCATTATAAAAAAAGACCACATCTTTTTTTATCCATTCCTCAGATATGGGCATTTGGGTTGTTTCCAAGGTTTAGGTATTACAAATTGTGCTACCATAAACATGGGTGTGCATATATCACTGTGGTATGATGTTTTCAGTTCTCCTGGGAAGATACCCAGAAGGGGAATAGCTGCGTCAAATGGAAGCTCCAGTCCTACTTTTTTGAGGACTCTCCACACTGATTTCCACAGTCAGTGCACTTTCTGTTGTGCCAGGTTTCCATCATGGAAGAGAAATCAAGAAAGATAGCAAAGTAGAGAAAGTACAATTCATTCTCCGAGTTCGTTACTTGTCCAAATAGCTGTTTTCAGCTTAAGATCTTGTTGGTAGGAAGTTGAACATTGCTTCTTTTATTTATTTTTAGTTTTATTTATAAAAATGGTACATGTATCTGGTGGGTACGTGTAGCACTGGTGGGTGGGTTTTACGCTTCGTAGCATTTTTAGGTTTATTTAGCTTTGCAGTATCCTGGGCTAAGCAGTTTATGCTCATGGATGGCAGAGCTGACGCCTTGCGCCTTTGTTTACCTGTAGAGCCGTTTGGTCATGTGTGAATGACTGGTCCTAGATGGAAAACTTTATCCTGTACGAGGAGATTGGCAGAGGAAGCAAGACTGTTGTCTACAAGGGGCGACGGAAGGGCACGATCAACTTCGTGGCCATTCTTTGTACCGAGAAATGCAAGAGGCCTGAGATAACCAACTGGGTGAGTGGATGTGTCCCTCCTTGAGGACTGACAGCTATCAGGACCAGGGCAGAGGTGGTAGGAGACAGAAGTCTTGGCAGGCTCTGTGTCACAGAGCAGTCCTCTGTGTCCCGCACTGCCAGCTGGGTAAATGATAGGTGGGTCCAGACAGTCGCCCACTGAAGGATGTTTGGGGTACAAGGGAAACTGCTAGAAGTCTGCTTGCACGTTGGAGTATGAATATGAGGTTTTCCAGAAGGACGCCAGGTCAGTGCTTAGCTCGGAGTAGCTGTGTCACTGTCTGGCTTGTGCCGCTTGGGCCATGCCTGGCTTTCAAACAGCACCGTGCATGGGGAGTACCAGGCCCATTCTCAAGGCTGTGTGGAGCCACTGGGGAGTGCGGAGGCTGCAGGCTTGGGATGCTTTCCTGCAGTGCTGGGCTCAGGCGCAGGTGCTGCTTTTCTGGGGTGAGGGTGCTGGGACCCCAAACGGCAGGTGCTGTCCAGTGTTGGGGTCTAAGGGACCGTGACCCAGGGCAGACCTGAGAGGAAAATCCAGAGCTTCATCCTTCCAGTGGGAAAGTAGGAGTCCTCACCTAGGTCAGAGGATTTGCTGTGATGTAGTAGGGTACAATCGTGTGTGCCTGTAACCCAGTACTCTGGGAGGCTGAGGCAGGAGGAACATAAATTTGAGCCCAGCCCTGGCAGCTTAGTAAGATCCTGTTTCAAAATGAAAAATGAAAAAAAGGGCTTGAGGATGTTGCTCAGTGCAGAGGCCCTGGGTTCTGTCCCTGGTCTCTTAGGCTGCAAGACTGTGACCTCTGCGGTAACATTAGTACCACCCATGTTTCTGAGCCCCTTAGGGTTGGCTCAGCTCCCCTCAGGTCAGGTCTCCCTGAGCGCCACAGCTCCCACCTGGTATCTCCTGGGCACGGCTTCCTGGGCTCACCTTCCAGCCCCACACCTTCTCGGCAGCCCAGGTGCACAGCCTTGGTGCTCCCAGGGGCCACACGGCTGGGGCTCTGTGGCTGCTCCTGGGGCCTCTGCCCCACTCCCATCTGTTGCCGTTGGGAGGTGACGCTGGTGTTATGGGCCAGGTCTGAGCCTGTAGGTGACACCTGCTACTTTGAAGGTGGCCTCTACCTGTGCTTACGTTGGTATCAGCCTGTGTCACTTCCTGCTGTGGTTCTGTCCCTGAGTCTGGCTCTGGGCTGGGGCTGTAACCCAGTGCGAAGAGCCGTGGTTCGTAACAGGCCAAAAACAAAACAGACAGGGCTTTGGGTTCCAGATATGTTTAAGGTAAGCTAGGTGTGATGCTTGGCGGGTTAGGTGTTTTTAAATATATATACATATATTTTGAGACAGGGTCTTGCTATGTTGTCTGAGCTGGACTTGAACTCCCTATGTTGCCTTGGCTGGCCTCGAACTCTAGCGATCCTCCTGCCTCAGCCTCCTGAGTCCTGGGATCTCAGGCACACACCACGACACAGCTTCATCTTTTTGAGATGGTGTCTGGCTGTGTCACTAAGTTGCCCAGCCTGGCAGCTATATATGTTCAGCCTGCGATGTGCTTTGCGGGTGTAACTATGCCATAAATCAGGAGCGCCTGCGGTGTCACCAGCAACAGCAGTGTTTCAGTGAGTACCTCCTGAGCATCTGCTAGAAGCAGTTCATATTTATACCAATGTGTCTGAACCCAGGGTCTTGTGCGTGCTAAGCAGATCCTGTACCCAGAGCTGCACCTCCAGCCCAAACGCATGTCGTATGATTGCACTTAGTGTTTTCCCGTGTGATCAGCCTCTGTAACCATCCTTTCTAATATCTATAAATACAGTTTCTTATCCGTTTCTCAGTTGCCTGTTTAGGTAGTTCTGACATAGATACTTGGGTTTAAGAAAAGACACATTATTTCTGAGAGTGCATGCTGTGTGTTTTTACAGGTCCGTCTCACCCATGAAATTAAACACAAGAATATTGTAACTTTTCATGAATGGTATGAGACCAGCAACCACCTCTGGCTGGTGGTGGAGCTCTGCACAGGTGAGTGTGTGAGCAGTGTGGGGAGATGTAGGGCTGTGGTGGTGGACCTGTGGCACACGTGTCGAAGAGGTACCCAGAGCTCCCTGTGGGCCCACAAACCCGGTTGCTCCAGCAGCCAAGCCTCGGGTGATAACTGTTTGTTCTGAACTAAAACCTCAGTGTTCAGCTTTAATTATTGCAGCACTTTGGGATAAATAAGTGGGATTTGGGTTGCAGTGTGAGTATTCAGTCTCTAAATGATTTGCTGAGGGTATAAACTTTTCTTTAATTTATTATTGCAACTGTAGATAGTATTGATATCATTCACTATATTGACTTCAAAATCTTTTGCTTAATAGGTATTGGAGAAAGGTAAAATAGGATTTTTTGTAAAAGGAAGAATTATATAAATTTGGAGAATTATATATAAGAATTATATAATTTTTATATCAATTTGGAGTGGACTTTGGTACGTTACTAAAACACATAACAGTTTAGGAAATAATGTAATTATTTATGGTTCCCCATAATAAAAAGAAACATCTCAGGCTAACTAACTGGCTGTTATTTAGCTAATGAGTTTATAAAATGGCCTTTGTTTCTGTGTAAGGGTATTTGTACTTTATGAAAGCCTAATATGTGAAAGGACAAAGATGAACAACACACCCACCAGCTCAGTATGGGAGGGACAGGTCACAGTTGTTGCTGTATGTAATTTTCTAGGACTGCATGCAAGGGGAAAGGTGACCAAATCCCTAGATAATACCTGGGCTTCAGTCTCAACATCTTACAGACTTAACAGAGCATCATCCTTGGTATGTTTCTGTTTATACATGGAATACTAATGAAGGGTCCTTATCTAGGGATGTGTTTGATTATTTGCTATGTGTATTTCACCTGTTGGCATTTAAAATGATCAAACCTAAATGATAAAAAGTCGTTTGGCTTCATGACTGGTTTGTACCTTGTCTTTGGAATCAGTGGGAGGGAACAGGTCCAGGTCCCCCTTGCAGACTCAGGGGCTCCGGTTTGACTTGTGTGATAGTTGTGGTTTCTAACACTGGCCAGCTGGGATAGCGTGAAGCTCAGTTATGCCTGTCTTTGGATGATTCTTCACCCACCAGAGCAGACAGAACCCTAAGTACTTCTTCCTTCCACCATCATGGTTCTGATTGAGCATCCATGAGCCAGCTGAGACTAGTCTGAGCTCGTCCCCTTGGTGGAGCTGGGCCTACCTGTGGCCTTTCTACCCCTGGGTGGTGAGTGAGTGCTGGGTTGTCTCCCGTGCATGTTGCTCTGAGCACCGTGAGTGAAGTATGCAGTTTGGGTAGAACAGCCCTGACTGCTGAAGCTCCTCACTTCCTGGGGGACCCAGGGTGATTGACCCTTCCTCCTGCTTGCCTGGTACCCTCTTCCAGGTGGAGCGGGCACTGGCTGTGTCTCAGCCCGCTGTGCCTGCGCACTTGAGTTTCCTGTGCCATGCCATCAGGTCATGTGTCAGCCAGCATCAGCCCTTAGCTGTGACACGGGTGGGTTCAAGTGTGTGATCTTAATCTTTGCAGGTGGTTCTCTAGAGACAGTGATTGCCCAGGACGAAAACCTCCCAGAAGATGTTGTGAGAGAATTTGGAGTCGACTTGAGCTCCGGGTTGTGTCATCTTCACAAACTTGGCATTCTCTTCTGTGATGTTTCTCCCGGGAAGGTAATGCGTGGATTGTGGCTCCTTTAACTGCTTGGTCTCAGGTGTACTGGTGTGTGTGTGTGCGTTAATGCCAGGTAAGTACTCTGCCACTGAGCTGCACCACAGGCCCAGTTTGTTTTAAATGAAAGGGTGTATGTGGCACTGTGCCACATTGCAGCTGCCTCCGCTGTGATGTTAGGGAGTGAAGTCCCTCCTCCTCTCAGTGAGTGTCACTTCTTGACTGTGCAGTCTGCAGGACTCTGGGCTCATGTCTCCTATGCACACTTGAGAGTACTGTTTCAGTTTGCAAATGGTATTCTTGGCGATGTGTGTGTGATTCCTGGTGTTTTGAATCAGCAGTGTTTTGGTGAGGCTGATGATCCTGGCCCAGCGTGCGTCCGCATGTGTGTGGTGAAGCCTGCTGTGTTGGCCTAGTGTGGACCTGAAATACGAAGTTCTTACAAGTTTTGAAAGTCCATACTGACCCTTGCTTTCTGTTTGGCCACGGTGCAGAGTGCAGAGCTCTTGAATTTCATAGCTGTGGAAAAACAGCCATGACTGGCGTTTGGCTCGGGCCGTCGTTTGCTAATACCTATAAAGTTGCTCGTGGGCTTTGTCAACTGCTGTGATTTCATGAGCTAGAGTGCTGGGACCCCTGCTGTCGAACAAGTGCTGGCAGAGGGTGGGCCACATTGTTTTCTGTGCCCACACTGGCATCTGTGGTGTAAGAGCTGCTGGTAGCTGGTGTCATGCATAACTAGGTCGTGCGATCAGGACAGAGACGGTTGGGCTCTCAGGGTTCTCACAGCTGCGATGCTGCCCAGGGCTTGTGGGAAATGCAGATTCGCCACGGCAGAAGCCCCCAGTGGTGCCTCGAAGATGGGTCCCTGTCACGTCCACAGGGGATTCCGATGCTCGGAGTCAGCAGATTCCCTTAGCACGTGCTGGTGCCTGGAAGGTGAGGGTTAGTGTCACACACAGAAGGACCCTCCTGACTCATCGCAACACTACAGCCGTGTGCTTCCTGCACAGTCCAGCAGCTGGCGGATGACTCCTGATCACAAGCAGCGCTGGCAGTCTCAGCCTCTCTCATATGCCAGTCATGGTTTTGTGCCTCTTGCCTGTGTGACTGTGGCCCCTGCTGCGGAGTTATGTAGCGCTTTCCCCGTTTTTATAAAGGGCAGGAAGGGTCTGTGCTCAGGAGCTCCCCATCCTCTCCAGGGCCCAGTGTCGAGCAGCCAGGCTGTGCTGCCTCAGGACAGCTGTGGCCCCTCAGTGCTGTCCTTGCAGACAGGCGCTGGCCTGGCGGCTGGGTCTCAGTCCATGCTGGGCTGTCTCTGTGGTGTGGTGTGCAGATCCTGCCGCCCCAGTCAGCCCGAGGCGTCGAGTGTGGTGTGGGGTTTGCCTCCAGCCTCCCCCGCGTGCTGTGAGCTGCTGCGGCTCTGCGGTGTCCCCAGTGCAGGTGGTAGGTGTGCTGCGTGGCTGAGGAATGTGGAGTAAGGGGCACACGCTCAGTGCAGAAGATGCTGCCTTAGATCTGTCTGAGCTGCCTGTGGGCGAGTCTGGGTGTGGAGCCTGAGCTTGCAGAGGCCTGAGGACTGCACATGGCCCCTCTCTCCTCAGCCCTGAGGTTTCCCCATGCTGTCTGGGATTGGATAGTTGTTGAGTCTGTTATTGAAATGTAATTTTTCATTTGCCTTTTTTTTTTATTTTTGAGGCGGGTCTCTCTATGTAGTGCAAACTGGCTTGGAGCTCACTGTGTAGCCCAGGCTGGTCTGGAACTCATGGCAAACCTCCTGCCTCAGCCTCCTGAGGGCTGGAATTGCAGACGTGTGCTGCCATACCCGGCTCCACTTGCTTCTCCTCCAGAGGCCTTTAAGGGATTTGTGGCAGATGTGTAAACTAAACCAAACTGGTCTCTGAAAACGTTTGTGTCTGAATCTTTACAGATACTCTTGGAAGGGCCCGGGACACTGAAGTTTAGCAATTTTTGCCTGGCAAAAGTGGAAGGTGAGAATCTGGAGGAGTTCTTCACTTTGGTGGTAGAAGAGGAAGGAGGCGGCGACAGTGAGGAAAGCGTAATGAACATGAAAAACAGAGTCAAAGGTATGTGGACCAGGGAGCTCTGGTCACCATCCCTCACCTGTCAGAGATAACTCTCACTTGTCACCCTGATACTGTGCTAAAAGTCAGAGTGGTTAGAAGTCGGCACAGGCGTAGCTCCGTGCTCCCCTGTGCTGCTGGACGTGGGAAGCCTCTGCCGCGGCTGTGTCCTGCCCTTTGCCCGTTACTGCCAGATGCTCTTGAGGATGCTTCCAGGCACTCACAGAGCAGCGGTGGGGAACTCGTGGCACGGTGTGTGCTGCAGTGTCCCTCGGTTATCACTGTAAGCCCTGAATGGGTTCGCTGCTGCCACTGCACTCGCGGCTTGGTAGTGCAAGTCGAGCTGCCTAGTGGGGATCTCCTACTCACAGGGCGGGTTCAGGGGCGCCCTCTTGTGGGTGGTTTGGGTGCAAGTTGGGGCTAGGACGTGAATGTAAACAGTAAATGTAGGAACAGTGCCCTTCTGAGGAGGGCCCCCTGGGTTGTTCCTCAGGCCTTTGGTGGAAGTGGTAAAGATCTTTCCTCCTTGAGTTCCCTGTATTGGTCCCTGAGTGCCTGGGCCATTGAAGCCCTAGGATACCTAGGAACCTGTGGGAAGCTGGGGAGCAGCTGTGGAAAGGGCACTGCTAGCTAGGGCAGCACCATTAGGCTGGGTTTTATTGGGCCAAATACCTAGGAACTCTTTCTGATTCTGCGTGTCAATCTACCCCTGAGCTTGGCAGGCAGTCTTACAATTGTTTTGGCATTTGTCTTTCCCTGTGTGACTGAGAATGGAAAGGCTTCATGTTCCTTTGTCCATGAGAGCCTGTGTGTGCTATTTCCACATTCATTTACTAATTCAGCTGTTGTGTGCTGGGAACTCAGCTGAGAGCAGACGGGCAGGACTCCCACCCGCCCTGAGCTCAGGTTTCCTGCAGGGAGGAGAGATCAGCACTCACCTTCAGCACCATTGCCATGGCTGCTGAGAAGGGACGGGCAGGAGCTTGGGCGTCCCGGGGGCTTGCAGCTCTTTGAGCAGCCAGCTAGGCCTCTTCATTGTGTGCTGAGCAAGTGTCCATGGGAGGCACATGGGCTGCCAGTCTGGCTGTCATGGGACCGGAGGTGTGGTTTGCGGGGAAGTTCACTGGATTGTCTGTTTCCTGATGATCGGGTCTGCTCACTTTGTGGAACAAGCGATCTCACTGGGTGGAGGGAGTTTTCAGGCAGGTGGGAAGAAGGACCCTGATTTCTGTGATGTGCTATAGCTGCCTGGGTGCCCCCATGCATGTCCCATCTAGCTCTGAAATGTGCGGTTTCCACATCAGGTGAAGCTCTGTGTGAAATGTACATGATGCACGTGTGTGCTGCCTGCTGTGCATGTCCTGCTGGCCTGGAGGGGTGTGTATAGGTGTGGCCTCCAACCCCCTGCCACAGGCAGTGCCATTGAGAAGCAAGGCGAGTCCTTTGGAGGTGGCGACTTGCTGCATCCCTTCCCGGGGTTTTCAAGATGCCCTCTGTATACCTGGCCCATAAGGGGCTGCAGAACCGGGCTCATTTTTGGTGGACTTGGTGTTTGAGTCATAGATACAGATCTTTGGTGTTAAGCCAGTGCGATTTCAAGGTTGTTATTGCTGCTTAACTTGGCCCATTTTAATTGTAACAGCTTAATGAGAGTTATTTTTATTTGAATATTTTTTAATTGAATTTATATTTTAATTGTTAGTTGAATTTATGTTTATAAATACATCTGCATGACTGAATGTGTCACACTGTTCACTAAGATAGATTTTCAAAATCTGTATTCATGTATGTATATCCTTTGTAAAATGTAATCTTAAAATCAGAAAACATGTAAAAGTATGAAATGCTTGTGTCTTAGTTACTTTTCTTATTGCTAAGATGAAATGCCTGACACCCACAATTTAAAGAAGAGTTTATTGTAGCTCACAGTTTGTAGAGGGTTCAGTGCATAGTTGGCTGGTTCCAAGGCAGTGGGGCATCACAGAGGAGAAACAGTCCATAGCAGGGCAGGCAGGAGGCAGCAAGCAGGGAACCTTCTGGACTTCTATCCCACCTCCAGGCTATAAATGTATGGGATGGTGTCACCCACATCCAGGTTGGACCTCCTCATAATCCAGACCCAGAACTCTGCTAAACCAGTCAATGGACCTACTCTAGTACTACGTACCCTTAATCCTACATTACATACCCTAGATCCAGCCATCTCCAAAAAGCCCACCTATGGGTGCATAAGGCTTTCAGCAGCATGTGAGGTTTTATTCATGTGTACATTTTCCTCCAGTCCTTGTTTACCTCCCCAGGTCTTTTTCCAGTAGGTCGGTGGAGTATGATACAGATGCCTAACAGTTGTTCTTTGCACTTTAATTTTAGCGTCTCCTGTATATATGGCACCAGAAATCATGAGGGGTGCTGACTTCTCTGTTACCACTGACCTCTGGTCACTGGGCTGCCTGCTGTACGAGATGTTTTCAGGTGATTGCCTTCTGCTTTGGTGTAAGATCAGAGCTAGCTGAAACAAAGAATAACGTCAAAAAAGTCTACACCTGTAGTTTACAAATATTTAGCTTATGTCAAAAATCTAGTTTTATTAAATTTTCGTATATACCAGTGTTGGCTAAATTGCTTGATGTAGAAGTATGTGCAGATCTTCAGGAACTTTTTGGCAGTAGGTAATTTTTCATAATACCTGGAATTTTAAAATGTGTCTAATTATTAAAAACTGTTACTATTAGAAATTCTTCAAAAGGTCATCATGTCTAAATTATTTGAATGTGTCAAGTAGCCCATGAAGCCTTGGATTATGGCAAGGTCATGTGCAGTGAGTGAGTTTGTGTGTCAGGGTAAGAAATTTTGAAATAGAGAAATACAAAAGAAAAATGTAGACCTCGTGTATCTACTAGGCAGTCAATAACCAGTGATTGCTTTTTCCTGTAAATTATGTAATTCTGAAATATCTGTAGCTAAGTTCAGAAATATTGGTGAAAGTACACTAATTTTGAAAGTCAATGTGATTTCAGGAAGACCTCCATTCTTCTCTGAAAACGTTCCAGAGTTAGTTGAAAAGATTTTACACGAAGATCTGCTGCCACCTGTTCCAAAAGGTGAGTGTCCTTGTGATTAGTTCATGTACATCCTACACTGAGTGTGAAACTGCACTTGACTTGAGGTCTGTTTTAATGATTTATAACCTCTGTGTTGTATTTTATGTTTAGTCCCAAATCGATAGTTTTTTCTTGCCATTTTTCTGATACTGAAATTGAAAACAAAGTACTTATGTTTTCTTTCATTTCTTTTTTTTTTAATTTAAAGAAAATGAAACAGAAAGAGGGTAGAAATAATACAAAATTTCAAAAAAACAAAAACAAAAACCAGTAAATCACTAGTTGACAATTATATATTTTCCTTCTAGAAGTAGTTGTTCAAGTTATACAAGTAAAGCATACAAAGCAGACATTTAAACAGTGAGACTGCAATCAGCTCTGTTCATCTATCCTAGTAATATGGTCATCAATCCTACACATGCAAACATACATGCAGTTATATCCTTTAGAATACTTTCCTTTCCTCTCTCTTTTTTTTAATAATAACTATAATCAATTCTCGTAAACTGTTTAGAAGTTCTGCACATGTGTAAGTCTCTACATGCATACCTAGCCTTTCTGTATTAGAGGGAAAAACAAACCATAACAAGTCAACAATACAAATTCCTAGAGAAACAAAAAATGAGAAGGACATATAAAACCACAATAGTAGGTGATCTATGGTAGTCACCATGATGTCTCCTGTTATTTTCAATAAAATTGTCTATATCGTCAGGCATGGTGTAATTAAACTTAGCAGTACATAGCACTATTAATGAAAACCAAACATTGGAGACATTATAGGACTTCAAAGGCAGTTAATAATCAAACCAGACTGGGTATCCTATTGAATGCTGCCATCCCCAGAGTAGTTGCCCCTACTCCCAGACTTGACACCCTCAAGCATACCAGATTTGAATAAAATCAGTCAAGACAAAACAGGAATATAGCCAATCTTCTCTGCCTCATCTCTGCTATGGTATTTTTCTGTCATTGTTGTTTACTTTTCTCCTTCATTCCACTGTCTGCCCCTTTCATTGAGGCCTTTCTGCCATTGTTCCTGGAATCCTGGTGGTTTTCTTCTCTCTCTCTAGAATGTCCTTCAGTATTCTTTGCAGGGTTGGATTGGTGGTCACAAACTCCCCCAGTTCCTCTTTGTCATGGAAATATCTTGTCCATTAATTTTGAGAGACAGTTTTGCAGGATACATCAATCTGGGTTGGAGGTTATTTTCTTTCAGGGCTTAGAATATTTCACTCCAAGCTCTTCTTGATTTGATAGTTTGCATCGAGAAGTCAGCTGTGATTTTGATGAGTTTTCCTTTATAAGTAATCTGTTTCTTTTCTCTGACCGCTTTTAATATTCTGTTCTTGTGATGGATTTCTGGGATCCTGATTATTATATGTCTGAGTGTAGATCTGTTTTGGTTGTAGCTGGCTAGAGTTCTGTATGCCTCATATATCTGAACATTACTTCCTATGCTTGGGACGTTTTCCTTAATTCAGTGAATAGCCTTTTTATTTCATTTGCATTTGTCCCTGCTTCTTTGTTCACATTTTTTATTCTTAAGTTATAAATCCTCTAGTCGTCTTCTAGCCTTTGTATCGTTACTTCCTGGTTCCTTGTTATTTTTAAGAGATCCTTCCTTTTGCAATCATATATTGCAAACCTATCTTCAAGTTTTGAAAGTCTGTCTTTAGTTTATTTTAAGAAGTTTTGCCAGCTTTCAATGGAGTTTTTAATTTCCTGATATTCTCTTTGGACCTGTTTCATGTATTCTAGATTTTGTTTATATTCTTCATTGAAGGCTTCTCTCCTTTCTCTGGGTTCCTCCATTCTTCCATTTGTGTCTTCTTGAGGAGTACCCAGCATTTCTTTTATTAATCTTGTTATATCTTGCTTCACCTGAGTTAGAATTTCAGATTTAAATTCATTGATGAGGTCACAGAAGTATTTCTTTATTTCCAATGAGGCTGTGTCTGATATTGCATGTTTGCTGCCCTCAATCTCCTCTGTATTTACCTCTCTTGGGCTTATTGTCCCTGGGTCGGTGGTTGGAGGCTTTTTGTTGTTTCTCTGTCTTGTCATGTTTCTGGTTTCTTTCAGACAGGTGAATGGTGGAGGTCTCCGGACCACTGCATATTGCTTACAGTCCCTCTGAAGCTCACTGGCTAGGGCAGTGCTGCCCTCTCCTGTTTGTTGTTGACCTGTGAGGTGCACACGGGGGTGGTGATGTGGGCCGGCCCCTCGCCTCTCAACCAGTGAGTGTCTTCAGTACATTTGTGTGTGCCCTGGGGATGTTACAGGTTCGGGACAGCCTTGTCCCTGGCTGTTGGGTCCTAACCAAGGGCATGGCCCAGCCCAAGCAGATCCCACCAATCCACTTTGGGCCAGGATCTGCTGACTAAAGCCGCCTCAGCTGTTGATTCAAGCCTGTCCTGCCCAAATCCAATATGTTGTCTACCTGGTCATCTCGCTCTGGGGAATCCAGTTCCCAGCACTCACCAAAGTCTATGCAGCTCCGCTTGCCATCTCCACTCCCTGTTGCAGTGCCTCTTCCCGCCAAGGGTCTTGAGCTCACCAACCCCCACTCTCGGCAGGGATGTGACCTCAGCTCAATCGTGAGTCGCCCAACTCTAAGATGCGCCCAGCACAGCGACCAGAGCGTGCCCAGCTCCAGCCCTCCGTCCATGCTTCTTCTTCATTTTTTTTTTTTTTAATTTTCTTTTCTTTCTGTTTCCTCAGTTTCTTACTGGGTCGCGAGAATTCCTCTCCTTTCATCTGGTGTTCTCCATGGTGTCAGATTCTAGCATCTGAGTCGTTTTTCTCAGAGAGGCTCTCTACTGTGTTACCTGTCAATCGGCCATCTTGGATCTCTCAAAAATCTTCTTTCATTTAAAAACATAAATTAATTTGTGCTTCTGTATCACTAGAGGCCTGAAAAGATCAAGCCCATATATATTTGTATTTTTTAATTTACCATTTACCTAATTTGTGTTCATATCGTGTGTGGTTATTTCTGTGTGGTGTTTCAGGAGGAACAAATGAGGTCTTTCTCAGTGCTCATCTTGATGAAGCAGAATGCTACCCTGACATCGTCTAAAAATCTTTTAAATTAGACATAGTCATCCTATTTTAATCATACAAATCATAGTTCACATAACAGTCTACTTTTACCAATGAGTTTAAGGAAAGAAAAGAAAAATGACATGAATGTAGGTTAACATCTTGCTGTACATTATTGGGAAGTTAAGACTTCTAGATGAAAACAGAATTCTACAAAAGTTAGGCTTGCTGTATTTGAAAGAAGAAATTTTAAGAAGTAATGATTGGAAGATTCATGCAGACTGTTTTCAGTGTTTTTAGAATTATCCATGGTGATGAAAACCTTGGTACTTTGAAAGACTATTTCTTAAAACAGAAGCTGAATTTTTTGCGTTCTGTGCTGTATGAACTCTGCTGTGAGTTAAAAGCAGTTCGGTAGGGAGCAGAAATTTGGAGTTGAAGGTGGTGAGGCCCAGGTGCCTTCTGGCTCATAGTCCATGCGCAGTCATTTCCTGGGGACCCTGCTGTCCTCCACCTGCACCCACAGCTGTGTGCCTCCTCTGGGCCCCCTCAGGTCCTGGTCCTTGTGGCCTCCTCTCTGGAATGATGAACTGGCTGTGATACTTAACCATCTAGCCTAAAAAGACAAAGCATCCTGAGCTCAAGGGAGTCAGCACATTTGTAAAGTTCAGGATTTATTATTTCCCTGTTAAAAGTCTTCAGAGTAAAAGGGAGAGTGCAAGAAATCTCATCCTGGGGCAGTATAAAAGCAGAGTTGGCTAGACATGTTGGTGCACAGCTGTGACCTCAGCACTCTGGGAAGGTAGGGCAGGAGGAGCACAAATTTGAACCTACCCTGCCCAATTTAGCTAGACCCTGTCTCAAAAAAAAAAAAAAAAAAAAAGAAAGCATGGTCCTGCAGATGTGGCTCAGGACAAAGGCCCTGTGTTCAGTTCCCAATGCCACAGAGAAGAAACAGGGAAACGGGATTTCCCAGAATGAGGCACAGCTAAGGTGAAGGGTGAGTGGGCAGGTGATCCTCACAGGGTGTCAGGAGGAGGAGTGCAGAGTTGAGTGTTTCTGAGCCATCTAGAGGACTCCCTGGTGTCCCTGCCCGGCGCCTCACAAATGAGTTGTGCTGTCGTCCGTGGAGTCCTTGCTGGCTTCCAGCGTCTGGCTCTTGGACTGCGTGCTGCCTTAGCACTGAGGAGGGTGTTACAGTGTTTCACCGTCTTTTCCTCTTTTTTCTTGGAAATTCATTCACATATAGATTCTTCACGGCCAAAAGCATCTTCAGATTTCGTTAACTTGCTTGATGGCTTGCTTCAGAAAGATCCACGGAAGAGGTATGGGCCAGGCCGCCTTTCGGTGGAGCTGATACTGGAATCCTGTTCTCTTCATCCCAGGCCCTTTTTGTTTTGAAGCAGCATCTTGCTAAGTCACCGTATTGCTCAGGCTGGGATGGGACTTGTAATCCTGCCTCAGCCTCCCAGAGTGCTGGGTTACAGGTGCGCAGTGAATTACAAGAGCCCCTGTGTAGAAGGGATATCATGTGTGCACACATTTTTAATGTTTGTGTTAGACTTTTGATCAGTAATTTCATTTCAGTACAGATACTTTGAATAATCAAACCCACAGTTTTTTCTTTAAGTGTTAAGTGGGCTCTCTTTTGCCTAACCTAGGGAGTGTCCCAGAGGCGCAGCGGTTAGTAGTAAGACTTGCTTCTTTGAGAGTGAGTCTGCTGTTAGGTTCAGCTGAGCCGTGTGGGTGGCAGTGAAGCAGCCGCCTGGGTGAGGGCGGCCGTGCAGTTGATGAGCTGCGGTTCTGGTCTGCTTCTGAGTGAGGTCCCAGACTGAAACGTGTCACACAGCAGGAGACTGCAGTTGTCTGTCTGTCTGTCTGTATTGGGAATCAAACTCTGGACTTTGCACTTGCCAAGCAGGCGCTTAGGCCTCTGAGCTATATCCCCAGCCCAACTGCAGTAGTCGTGCCTCTCTTGGGACGTAAAGAGTGTGTCAGTGATAGGGTGACAATGAGCAACGTAATTGCATTACAATTGCAGATTGTTTATGGTGCCCTTCATGAACTGGTTGGAAAATCTGAAGAGTTTTCATCAGCCTCACTGTGATGATGGCGATGTCCTAAATAATAAAACGGCTGCTGCTTGTCCCCAAGTGTGACAATCCTGGGAGTTCTCTGGGGTGAATCCGGGTCAGGTGAGGGTTGTAACACTCTGTTTCTACGAAGGCTAACATGGAGCGGCATGCTGCAGCACCCTTTCTGGAAGGGTGCCTTCACGAGGGACGCCAAGGAGCCGGGTGTGGAGGAGTCTCCCGTCAGGTGTGCAAGCTGTCTCGTGCCTGGGTGTGGTTCTCGCACTTTCATGCCTCTTATCTTTGAGTAACAGCATTGCTGGCCTGAATTTCTGTGCTTTGAGGTCGTAATCTAACACTGCTTTAGTTAAAGTTAACGAGCTCAGCGTTGGTTTCGCCCATCTTCTGAGTAGTTGTGCTTTTCAGCCAGCCGTCTGGCCTCTGGTCCTCAGCCCTCTTCAGGCACAGATTCTTGCTGCCTCCCAGGTGCCTGTGTCCTTTTCCTGTCAGGCCGGTGGCCTCGTGACTCGCGCTGGCTCAGGGCTTCCTATAGAAACGTGACAAGCCAGTGTCCTTGGCAACATTTCTCCTTCCTGGTGGTGTAATTGGGGGGAAAAAGGTGAAAGTGAGTTGCTGTCTGCCTGGGTCTTGAGAGCCTGATGCCTGGGCTTTCTGCCTGGCTGCACTGTGGTAAGGCTAGGAGGGCCTAAGGCTGCAAGGCTCGCCTAGCCCATCCTGCCCGGTGATCTTCAGTTTTAGTATGAAATCCTCTCAGCGTAGCGCACTGAGCAAGGTAGACAGGGCTGAATAGGGATGGAGGGAGGGAGAAGGAGAGAGAAGAGCCAGTCGAGGGGGGTTCACCTCATGTTCTGGGGTCTCAGCTCTCAGGTCAGAGAATGAATTCCTGATGATGAGTACTGCTCTTCCAACTCCGTGATTTTGCTGAGTGTCATGGGTGGTTTAGTTGCCTTTTCAACCTGTCGTTGAGCTCTGAAGTGAGTCTGGGTATGCTGGATCTCTCCCGTGCAGCAGCAGAAGCACAATGGAAGGTTCCAGGCCCCAGGACAAGAAGGAGCCCTCGCAGCACCGTCCAGGTAGCCGCAGCATGGGGCCCAGGGTGCCCCAGCGATCCAGCCCCACGCTTAAGCTCGGTGAGTGGCGGGGCTGCTGTGGGCAGTGTCTGGCCTGGCCTGACTTGGGAGTGGGCTTTTCTTGCAAATCCATCTCTGTGCGTGAGGCCCCGCTTGTGGTGATCCTGTTTGTCCCCTTATGGATGACACGTTCCTTTCAGTTTCAGGAAATCCAGTCGACTTACGGCCCAAGAGCTCTGCCGGGGGTCAGCTGAACGAGTCGCTGTTTCTCCTCAGGTACGGGGGTCACATGCAGAATGGTGCGGGAAGCAACAAGAGAGAAAAGCGAGGTCCTCTTCAGCCACCTGCTGTCCTGGGGCGCCCGTCACCCAGAGCAGGAGGACAGGGCCTTGCTGCCACTGACGTGTTCACTCTGTTTTCAAAATTATAGCTACGTGCTGGTCAGTGGACTCTAGATTCTGCTGTGCATTTAAAAATTACTTATTTCCCCTACTTGTAAGGTTGAATCCTTTTTGTTTTATACTTTAAATAGAAATGAAAGTTTCAGGACTCTCATGTCACCACTGTATGGGTTACTATATGCTACGTAGGTACTTGGTTAGTGAATGAACAAGTAAGTGAAAGGTAAAAATACTAATCTTAGAGAATTTAAGGGTAATGATTAGAATGACTTTTAATTATCTAGTAAGTATGATGATGATGATGATGATTTTGGTGGTATAGGGGACTGAGGCACATCCTCAGCCCTTTTTTATTTTTTATTTTGAGATAGGATATCATTAAGTTGCCCAGACTGGGCTTGAACTTGTGATTTATTTTTTGCCTCAGCCTCCCAGAGGTCTGGGATTACAGATGTGCTCCACTACACTTCCTGGGAGGATTTTTAAAATGTAGAAACTCAAAACGAAAGGCCGAGGAGTAGTGTAGAGGTCCACAGATTATAGCAGACATTCGGATGTGCAGGAAGAATTACTAAAAATAGATACAGATTATAACTTGTCTAAAATAGGCATGAAGGTAATTTCCCATTTCATATGTATCTTGAGATAAAACTGTGAATGTTTTATATTTTATTTGTATTTCATATTTTATTACATTAATCTTGCCTATACCAGGAGACACTTAAAAATAATAAAATTAGTGTATTAAGATTTCTAGTTAAAAAAGAGAATATATGTGATAGAAGACTGTATAAAAGAAATAATAAATGAGTCAGGAAGTTATTTCAAAAGCAGTTCCAGAAATTATAATGCTATCTAAACACACAAATTAGAGCCGAAACTTGCCTGTATGATGAGGTTGTATACGATGATCCCATTCTCCATGTTTCACACTATGTGTTTTTTCAGAGCTAGTACACAGAGGATAAAGTTTGTGAAATCTGAGTAATGTCGTGTGGTTATTTCTCAGTTCTCGTCCTACACCAAGGACCAGCACTGCCGTGGGACTGAGCCCCGGACAGGACGGGACCCCGACTTCACCACAGAAGACCTCTCCCTCAGCCAAGGTGGTCGGCCATGGAATTGTTTTTTCTATGTGAGCTACAGAGGCTTACCAGGATCATTGCAAGTTGAGCTATGAACCGTGTTCACAATTGCAAGATTTACGATAATACAGGTGTCTTCCCTGATCATCATTGGACTCCTAGTGAGGACTGTAAACGGGATCCCTTGTAGTCACCTCAAAGTTTTATTAACAGCTTCCATGAGATATAATTTACAAGAGCCACAGTTCACCCATGTGAAGTGTGCAGTGGAGGCCTTTGCTCTATTCAGAGACACACACCCGTTCACCCCAGGCCAGGGAGAGCACCTTGGTCCTGTAGAAGCTCTGTACCCACAGCCGTCACCCCATCGCCCTGTTCTTTCCACCCTTGCCGGAGCAGCCGTCAGTCTACTTGCCTGTTCTAGACGGTTTAGACAAGTGGAACCACCCAGTGTGTAGTCTTTTGTTACTGGCTTTTTAATTTAACAGAATGTTTCTAAGATTCACCCAAGTTTTAGCATATGTCATCAGTACCACGTTCCTTCTTCTTCCCAAACAATACTGTATTTGCGTCTTTTTTGCATTCATTCATCAGCTGACAGATGTTGGGGTGTGCCCGCCATTTAGCTGTACTAAAAATGCTGTTGTGAACAGCTGTGTTCACATTTGTGTGAGGCCTGTTTTTACTTCCATGGGGTGTGTGTACTTAGGGGTGCCCTTGCTGGGTTAGATCATACTGACTTGTTACTTCTTGAGGAACTGCAAACCGCTTCTCAGTGCTGCTGCTCCACTTTGCATTCTCACCAGTGGTGTTCAGGATGCTTATTTATTTATCCTCACCAACAGTTGCCATTTCTGTTTCTGTAATATATCGTGGTACACAAATGACTGTCCTACTGGGAAGGTTGGACCCCGGTAGTACAAATAATCACTTTTATTGATCTTTTTACTGTAATAAAAGCCTGGATAGGACAGTCATGGGTGTGCCACTGGTGCTCAAGCCACTTAGCAGCAAGATATAAGTTCCAGCTGTGTTGTGACCATGCTATGTAGGCCCACGGGTGTGGGTCAGTGCTAGAGCTCTTACTCTGTGTCCAAGGCCTGGGTGCCAGCCCTAGCGTCACACACACACCCAAAGTTGTGGCAGAATACATGCAGCAACACCGTGGTTCATGCACTGAATTTGCCCCACAATTCTGGGAAAGCGGGTTGCGTTTGTGTTCCTGCAGGAAAGGGGCTGTGGTTGCATTCATCGCTATTCATCAGAGTTCGCAAATAGGGACAAAACTTTGCCAGATGCTTCTGTCTGTGAATCAGATTGTTCAAAAACAAAAGCACTCGTGAATTGAGGTACCACTGTATTATGTGAAATTTACTACTGTGCCCATTTCCAGCACACAGCTCAGTGGCAGTGCCACGTTAGTGTCGCTGTGCCACCGTCACCACCCCCACTCCAGGGCTCCTTCAGCATCTCAGGGTGAGACCATACCGACTCTGTGGGCCTCTGTCCTCAGGATCCAGCCATGCTGGGGGCACATGCTAGAACCACAGCCATTGCTTCCCGAGTCTGAGCGACTGTCCCCTGCTGGCCGGTGCTTGGCTCTTTCCCTCTTTCTAGCTGTTGGGATTGGTGCTGCCTTGTCTCGCTTCCTGATGGGAGCCGTTCTCATGGGTGCCACAGTCCATCTTTTTGGTGGTTCGATTTGCTGTCTGCTGATAGCTGTGCTGCTGAGAATGTAAGGGTATCCCTGGCCATATGTCTCTGAGAAGTGTCTGTTCAAATCCTGTGTGATGGATGGGTTCTTATCTTCTTGTTACTGAGTTGTAGAGGTTTTTATCTGTTCTAGAGAGATATTTTTTTTCTTGTTTTTGAGACAAAGTTTTACTGGGTAGTGCGGACTGGCCTTGAACTCACAGCAATCATCCTGTCTCAGCCTCCTAGGTGCTAGGGTTACAGCTGTGCGCCACCCGCCCAGCCCTCTAGAAAGATGATCTGTAAACATTTTCTGCTCTTCTGCGGCTGTCTTTTGACTTTCTCCTTGCTGCTTGTTTTGTGGAGGTGGCACTAGCGCCGACTTTGGGTGTGCCTGGCAAGTGCTGCTGCCCTGAGGAGCCTGCCCTGCTCCTTGGCCTTGTCTTTTGTGATAAGCTCTTTTGAAGCACAAGTTTTTCTTCAGTTGTAGTCCAGGTTATCTTTTTTTGAGCGTTTGTCTGTGTTTGTGGTTCAGGTGTCTCAGCTACGAAGCCACTGCCTGCTCCAAGGCTGCAAAGGCTTATGCTTGTGGTTCCCTGCAGCAGTTTTGTAGTTTGCATTCTTACATTAGGCACTGGTCTGTTTGGAATCATGTTGGTCTGTGGTGTGAGGTAGGGTCAGCTTTGTTGTTTTACGTGTGGATCTCCAGTTTGTGCCGTGCCGCTCTGGGAGAATTGTTCTCTCCCTGTTGTGTTGTCTCACCTCTCTTGTGGGAAATCAGCAGGTTGTAAATGTGTGGGTTTCTTTCTGGGCTCTGTTCTTGCGATAGATTGACAGCTGGTGGTTAGCTTGTAACACCAGATGAATTGAATCAGCATGGTACTGATTGTCTTTTTATGTCAACAACATAAAAAGGAGAACTGGAGAGAAGGAGGTTGTGTTGTTGGTTCTCCTGTTGCTGTTAGTTCTCCTGGAGGAGCTTGTTGAACTTCTTTCCTGATATGAACTTGGCTCTTCTCATGGTAAGAGCACCTCAGGACCACATTGTCACTGAGAATGGCTGCACCGTGGGGGAGCTCTGGCCCATACTTGAGTATCGCTTCCTGGCTCTGGAGGGGAAGATGTGTATGTTCAGTCTCCAGGAGAAGCTTGTCTCCTGTTATGAACTTGGCTCTTCTCATCATTGGAGGAGCTCAGGCCCTCACTGTCGCAGAGGATGGCTGTGGTATTTTTGCAGGGAGCTCTGGTCCTTATTTTGAGTGTTGATTCCTTGCTCTAGTACAGATCCCTCAGCCTGCTGCCATGGATCTTTCATCCCATTGGTGCAGACTTTCTAGCTTCCACCACTGACCTTTGGGCCTTCCCATCACAAATCTGTGAAGCAGACTTGCATGGGTCATTGTCCTAGGCCCTAGGTCTTCAGCGGGACTCTGTGGTCTTCAATGTGTGGACAGATTTCCTGCACTTTTTTGTGTTTGACTCTGGGTGACTATTATTATTCTATAAATTATGTGTCCTGTATTAAATTGTTTTCCTTGCAAACCCTGATTACAACAGTTCTGTCGGTGCATCTTCTCTCCTTGTGATACTAGTGTGCTGCCGTGACTACTGTAACTCTTATAAAGCTTTTGTAACTTTGAAATTGCAGTATGATTCCTCCAACTTCATTCTTCCATAAGATTGTTTTGGCTTTTCAAGGTCCCTTGTATTTCCACATGAATCTTAGGATTAACTTGTGATTTTCTGCAAAGAACCTGGCTAGGGTATAATGTTGATTGCATGGTATCCGTAGACCAGTTTGGGGGAGTGTGACTATATAATGGAATTAAGTTCTTTTTCATGAACATTGGATGTCTTTGTTTATTTAGTTTTCCTTTAATTTCGGTCAAGCATAGTTGTTTTAAATACAAAAATATTTTTGATTAATGTATTTCCAAGTTATCTTTATTATACTTACTGTTTGAGAAAGGTAATAGTTTTTAGTTATTACAGTTTTTTTTGGGGGGGGGTACTGGGTATCAAACTCATGACCACTGAGCTAAATCCCTGGCCCAGTTATTACAGTTTTTAAATGTAATGTGGATGTATATTTGAAATTTCTGCATGGAAATTTTAGTGTAAAAGAGTTATAATAATTTCTCTGCTAATGATGTTTTGATTGTATACAAAATAGAAAATCAGTGAAAAAAGCATTCTGACATGCAGTAGATGTTGAAGTTGTTCTAGCAGATGGTTATTGTAGAGCAGAGTAAGTATAAGTTTTATTGAAAGTACTCACAATAATTATAGAAGTGTGGTAAGGTAGTTTATGTTGTATAACTTTAAATGGTACTTATGTTGAGTTAAACATTACTTGCCACTTAGCTATCTTTTCTTATTGCTGAGACAAGAATACCCAAAACCTAAAGTTAAAGGAGGAAAAGTTCACTTAGTTGACAATTTGTAGAAGTTTCAGTCCATAATTGGCTGGCTCCAAGGCAAAGTGGCTTGGCAGCAGGGCTTCAATCACAGAGAGGAAAATACAGTTTGTAGTGGGGAAGGTGGAAGGCAGGTGGTAGCGAAAGCAGTGATCAGCACATGATGGCAGCAGCCCTCTTCCTGTCCCTTATATTCTGTCCTGAGGTGGGCAGCATTCACCCAGTGTGGTCCTTGCCATCATTAACACCTGGAGCTGTGCCAGACCAATCAGGGGACTGGTGTAGTAATCATGTGCCCTGAATCCCAGTGACCCATGCTCTAAACCCAGCCATCTCTGAAAAGCCCCTCTGTGACTGCATGAGGCTTTGGGAGGACATCTAGACACAGCCATCACACTATCCAAAGCAAAAGTTGGTCATTATGCTTTGATATTTGTACATTTGGTTTGATATGTAAGGTTTGTTTTCAAACAGGAACAACTTTTAATTCTTCTGCTTATGATTTTGATCTCATATCGTGAGATCATATGATTTTGGGTCATATGATTTTCATATGATTTTGGATCACATATTGTGGCTCATGTCTAGCACCCTTTAGCCCAAGGCTGGGAGGACTAGAAAACAGCTCTACAATGCTCGTATTCTGAGTATTGTGTCTGTTTATCTTTTACTATTGTGAGTGGGATATTAAGTTGTGATAATTTATTATTAATGCATCTGTTCAGGTTTACCATGGGAAATTTATACATAGAAATTTTCTAACTGGCACCCCTTACTAATTCTTGTATTGTTTCTAGTAATTCTTCAGTCAATTAATTGTGGTTTTTCTAGCTAAGTGATAGCACCTGCATATAATTTGGCCACCTTTCTTTCAAAGATTGCTCTTTTCTCTGTGGACTGATCTCCCTCCCTGTTAAGGCAAGAATGTCCCACTTAGCTGTGCTAGTCGCTTGTCCCTCCTGCTGCCCCTGCCCCGGGACTGGTCTCCACCAGCCTCTCTGCTCCACATCTCCCAGCAGTCTATTGTTGGCAGAAGCCAGTGCAACTTTTTAAAAGATCTTCATCGATCCCGTCTGTCCACTCTTGAGCAACGCCGGGCGTTGTTTCAAATGCCATGTACTTATGCTTTAAATCTTGGAAGGTTGCTGTTAATCTTTATTATGATGAAGAAAACAGTCTTTAAATTTCTTAAGGTCTCATAATTCACAAGTGGCCATGTCAGTGTACTGGTCTTTCTGTCTTGAAAGTCCATATTCTTAAACTTAGGTCCCCTCCAACCTCCTTTCCTATATACTTTGTGCATTTTTATTGTTTTGTCTTCATTGCCAGTGCCTGTCTCAGAGTCTAGAACTTTTATTAGCCAACTTTTCTGTTCCTGGATCCATATCCCTTTGATATCATTTCCTCATTCTTTTCTTCACTGACTTGATTTTCTCTTTTATTAAGTCTTTAATCCTTATTTGAATTTCAGTTTATAATGTGTAGGTCCTCTTTTTTTTTCTCCCAATGTGAACTACTTGGGCAGAGCATTAGGAATAAAAATTCTAGTTAAGTAGAGCACACGCGAGCACGCACACACACAAGTCTCAGTTAACTGATGGTGATGTCTGGTTATCCACTGTCCTTATGTACCAACTCTAGGTTTAATAAATGTGCTGATGTTTAACATCTTGGTAGCAGGTCAGTACTTACGCCCAAACATTTTTATTTGGTAGTTTTAATTTCATATTGAATCGTCACTAAGGCAGAAATGATTGGTGAGCATTTTGTGGAGGGCAACAGTGGGGCCCACTGGCCAGATCACAGTTGAGAGTATCAGGCTTAGGAGGTCTGCTTTTGGTCTTCTCAGTGTTGGTGGTAAGGGGTGCTCGACATGAGCCACGCAAGCCGGTTACTTCCCTGAGCTGTGCTTTTTCCATCTGTAAAATGAGAATAAGGACACATAGTATTTAGGATCTTGGTGAACGTTTTGAGTAACAGTGAAAGCACATGGATGCACATGACCTTTCATGGCAGCAATGTCCTCAGCATCTTACTCATTCTGTCTTTATAGTCACGGAAACAAAGTATACTTTCTGTTCCTGTTTCAGATCACCAGTGCATACCTGAGCCAGGAAGCACTGGAGTCCCAGATGAAGGCGCTGATCTACACGGACTCAGACCTGGTTGTCACCCCAATCATCGACAACCCCAAGGTACAGTGGTTTGGGGGCAACAGAGGCTGAGCCTCAGACCTCAGAAGAGGATCCTGTTTACTTTTTTGAAAAAGTCTTTTTTTGTACTAATTCATGGCTGAGGTTTCCTCTTGTCTCACTGTGGAATATTATTTTGGTTTGGGCTGAATGGATTCTTGGATACATTTCATTCTTGGGTTTTTGTCTTTAGCATCTCATAAAGATTATCTTGCTTTTTTTTTTAATAATGGAGATAATTCTTAAGAATTCAGATGTCTTGGGCTGGGAGTTTAGCTCAGTTGGCATAAGTGCCTGCTTGGCAAATGCAAGGTCATGAGTTTGATCCCTGGTACCAAAAAAAAAAAACAAAAAAAAATGAAAAAAAAGCAGATATTTGGCAGACTAACTGTGTATTATGCTGTATTTGATGGATCATACGTGTCTTAGTCATTATTTTGTTGCTGAGACATAATACCTGACACTTAAAGGAGGAAAGGTTTGCTTTAGTCACGTTTTAGTCTGTGGTTGGCTGGCTCTGAAGAAGAAACAGCGTAGCAGAGAGGCACAGTAGAGGAAAAGCGACTCATGTCATGGCAGTCAGGACGCAGAGAGTGAAGGGAGAAACACCCTACCAGGTCCCAGGCAGGGACCAGACCCCACCTCCTCGCATTGCATTCAACCATAGCTCTGCATGATTCAGTCATCTTCCAAAAGCCCTGCTTATGATCACATGAGGCTCTTGGGGGACATCTAGATACTAACTGTAATACTCCACCTTGGCTCTCAAAAGGCTCATGTACATCTCTCTATGCAAAAGGCATTTAGTCCATCTCTAAAAGTTGCCAAAGTCCTAAGAGTCCCAACATTGCTGATATATTCAAGTCTAAAGTCTCCTTTGAGACCTAAAGCAAACTCTGAGCTGTGATCCTGTGAAAATCAAAAAGAAAATTAAACACTACCTACATAAACTGGCACAGGAAAAGCATTTCCATTCTAAAAGAGAGGAATATGGATATGGAAAGAAAGGACCAAAGTGATGCTAAAACCCAGCAGGGTGAACATTAATTTCTGTAACTCTTTGTTTAGCACCTCAGGCATGTTGTGAGATGTGAACTCCAAGTGGCTTGGGCAGCTGTCATGGCTTCTCTCTTGGGATGATTTTACTCACTGCTTGCTGCTTCCTACCCTGCCCTCTGAGTTCCTGCATTTTTGGGTTCATTCTGACAGCTTCCCACACTGCCCTCCTAGGGAAACACACTGCCTGGCCTCCTGAGATCTGGGTGGGAGCCTCCTTGACCCCTCAACTCTTGCATTCTGCGTGCCCTGAAACCAGCACCACGTGGATGATGCCTGCTGTGCTGCAAGCTTGAGTAGTAGCTAGGCTACTTTGCATCCTGGAGGCAGAGGCCTCTTGCGTTCCTGGATAATTGAGTATTGTGAACAGAATTCTGAGAAATATTTCCCAGGTAGCCATTCTTAAGCTCAGGTGTCCTGGAGCTGTCTTCTGAAAGCAAAATCTTTTACTTTTATACCTTTTAACCTGTGAGGGGTGGGATTTTGCTGATTCTTCATATGCCTTCAAGGCATATTTTCTGTTATCCTGATACTTTGGTACTTCAGCCTCCCAAATCCAGGGATTATGCACCACCATGCCTGGCTACTTGTTTTTATTTTACTTTTGGTACCAGAAATCAAACTCAGGACCTTGTGATTGCCAGGCAGGCACTCAAGCCACCCCAGCTATATCCCCAGCCCTTGACTTCTTTTTAATGCTAATCTTTAAAGCAACCAGGCTCTCTTGTGCTGCACCTTTATAGCCCATTTCTTTCTAGCAAAATTGAAAATTTTATAAATGGTTTACTGCTCTTGTTTCTCACTGTAACTCTGACTAAAAGCAGTGAGCTGTGCCTGTCCCACAGCTTCAGCATTGGGCTGCCTTGAAATTTCCCCTGCCAGATCAGTTGGTCCACTGTCCTTAATCTCAGCATCCTGGTGTAATCTCAGAACATGAGCACAGTATAAACAGGTTTTCTGCTAGTGCACAATTGATAGGCCCTAGCATCCAGCTGCCAGCAGAGTCCTTCTTCCCAGCTGAAATCTCATGAGCCTGGTCTTTGCCATCTGCTTCGCGCATCCTGGTGTTTTGAGCTTTGCTCAGAACGTCCCACCCAGCTCAGCTTACAGCATTCTAAGGCTTTTCAGACCAGCATCTTCAGACCTTTCCAAACTCCTCTGAAGAAGGAGCCCACAGGTTTCTGAGCCACACAGTCAGGTAGCAGCACAGCAGTGACGCCACTTCTTGATGCTGACACCTGTGTTCATCACTATCTTGTTGCTAAGACTACAATACCCAACACCCACAATTTAAAGGGGGGAGTGGTTCTGGTTTACTTTGTCTCATGTTTCAGTCCATAGTTAGCTGGCTTCACAGAAGAAACAGTAGCAGAGGGACACAGTGGAGGAAAAGATGGCTAGGTGCTGGTGGTCAGGGAGCAGAGAGCAAAAGGAGGCACTGGGGAAGGAGATGCCTCCAACCAGGCCACACCCCCAGTGACCAGCCTCTTCCCCTCAACCCCCACCTCCCGCCATGGCACTTAGCTTGCAGTGCCTTCTGATTTGCTCACCTGCCACAAGCCCCACCCCTGAGCACATAAGGCTGCAGATAGAAACTGAATCCTAATGCATTTTGGATTCTACACAGCCAGATACTATTTCTTGACGTGCGTACAACACATTTTCTTTATCTGTTCATCTGTTAACAGGCATCTAGGCTGTTTCCAGAGCTCAGTTAGTGCGAATTGTGCTGCTATAAACATTAAAAAGCTTTTACACAGCAAAGGAAATGATCAGTCAAGTGAAAAGACAACTGACAGAATGGGCAAGAAATTTTGCTGGCTACTCTTTTGATAGAGGGCTAATATCTTGAATACATAGACAACTCAATAGAAGTTGTTTTCAAAAATACATACTCTGTATTTAAGTATTTTAATCTGAAGTAGCACTGTTGAATTCTTTTTCTTTTCTGATGACAGTGTTCTTTTTCGCAGTGTGATTCAGGGCACAGATTTGGAAACATGTCCATCTCGAAAGGTAACTCACAAGTTCATTTTGTTTTTGAACCACAGATAATGAAGCAACCACCCATGAAATTTGATTCAAAAATACTGCATCTGCCAGCACATTCAGGTAGGGTCATAAAGGGCTTGTTCAGTGTGTACCTTTTGGTGTGTGGATACAAATGCAGAGTTTATTTGCAAATGAAAGAGTTGTGTGGGAGAACAAAGTTCTTGTTTTCTTGCCCCATGGTTGCATTCTTAGGGCCGAGCTGTGTAAATCACAAGCCGTGTAACCCACCTGGGCCTTGGCCGCTGAGTCCCGAGTCCCTGTGCCCTGCAGCCTGGGACCTGAGCAAGTCCCTCGGGAGAGGGAGGAGGGTCTTTTCCCACCCTCCCCTGTGACACCAGCTGAGTGCTGCTAGGGACGGTGCTGGTGTGGTGCCCAGGGCTGGGGACTGCAGTACAGGGCAGCTGAGTGCCACCCAGGCTGGACAGTCCACTCTCATGGGGGTGGTGTCTGAACAGGTATCTGTGGCCGCAGCACCCTGAACCCCCCCCCCCCATCCTAAGCAGAAGCATTTGCAGGATCATCACGTGTCACTGCAGCTCATGGACGCCTTTCTGTGGTGAACATTGGAGCCTTTTGCACATCTTGCATTGATTTGTTTAGCTGAACAAGTTATATTTTAAATTGTGAAGGTAGATTTTTGGAAAATGCTTCCCTGTGGCTAGAGTAGAATCTTTGATTTAAAGTACATTCGTAGTAAGATCTATTCAAATTTAAATCAATCAGCTAATGGATTATTTAAGTCAACATGATTATTGATAGAAAACAAAAGAAACTACATAGATCAAAATGAAGCAAAATATTAATAATGTGTTCAGTGTCAAGAAGATTGTTCATGGAAACCTAGAGGATTATTAAGAAATTATATTCTTTCACTTTTTTGTCTTTTGAGTTGTTTAGAGGGTTATTTTTACAGTTTATGTTTTCTTTAACTACAGTTTTGTTTAGCTGTGTGTCTAGGTGTAGTGTGGGTTGTAGGACATTTATCCTTCAGTTGTGTGCTTTTTTCTTTTTTTTTTGAGAAGTTTTCCATTGAATTAGTTAAGAAGTATCCCTGGGCAGATAGAGATGAGGAGTATAGAAGGGCAATTAAATGTCATATTATCTTTATTAGGAGTGATTGTTTGTTGACAGTGTTGGGAATTGAACCCAGGATCTTTGTACTCAGCTAGATCCCAGGCCTTCTAAATTTTTTTATTTTGTCTTTTAGAGGCAGAGTTTTGCTCTGTGTTTCAGGCTGGCTTTGAACTCACTTTGTAGCCCAGGTTGGCCTTGAACTTGCATTGATCTCCTTGCCTCAGCCTCCCAGAATGCTGGGATTACAGATGTGCACCACCACTCCTGGCTGTGATTTGGACAGTGGTGATGTTAGCATTTTCTTCGTTCTCCTTTGACTGTCGAATATTGTGCATTGAATTTCTCACACGATGTTTCAGCAGTCTTCTTTTACATCATATGTACTTTCACTACTTTGCTCCCTCTGCAGCCGAGAAGTTGTTATTTCTCAAGGACCAGGATTGGAACGACTTTCTGCAGCAGGTGTGCTCGCAGATCGACTCTACCAAGAGGAGTGCGGCAACCTCTCGGGCCAAGCTGAATCTCCTCTGCTATTTGTGCACGGTGGCCACTCACAGGGAGGTTGCCAGCAGGCTCCTGAGTTCCCCCCTGGTAGGCCTCCCGTGCTTTCCTTAACTGTTTCTCTGGAGATGAAAACTAAGTTATTAATTAGATTTAAGTACAGTGAACAGTGGTTTATCAACCGTAGGTCCATCAACCGTAGGTCCATGAGTGTTATCTTCAGTTTAATGCATAGGCCTAAAAGCGGTTGGGTAGGATGGAGAGGTGAAATTTTTCTTTGGTAATACTTTATCTTATGTTAGTTTTTAATGAGCATCGTGTAGTTTTCAATCTGAAATCACAGGATTGACCTTATACTGTAGTGAGCTGCCCACGTGTAGTAGGGGATCTTGGACTGCATTCACCTGGCAGATGAGCTGCAGGGTTTCTGGAGTGACTCTGATGGGAGACGTCACACCCTAAGGCTTCTATTTTCTATTCCTCCTGGGAATGTCCTTGGATTGTCTTCATGCACTGGCAGACCCATTGCAGTTTGGCAGTGCTTTTCAAGTTACATCAATAAAGAATTACTGTGATTTGGAAGTGTTTTCCATAAAGGATGCTCATTTAGGAACTGGCCGGAAAAAGCATAATTTCACTTTATATTCACGATGGTGTGAAAGTTACTTTCTTGTTAATTGATGTCTGTTGGATGGGCTGGACTTTTGGGGGATATAAAGTGGTAGGAGAAACTGAGTTTCCTTTGTTGTTATCTTCATCTACCCAGTGCTTTTTTGCACTTTTGCAAGTTATTTCCTTGCTGCACAATTCACATTTTTGCCAGGTGTGGTGGTGCATGCCTGTAATCCCAGCACTTGGGAAGCTGAGGCAGGAGGATTGTTGCGAGTTCAAGCCTAGCCTGGGCTACAAAGTGAGCTCAAGGCCACTTTGCATAGTGAGACCCTGTCTCAAAAAGACAAAAAACAAAAACAAAAAAACCAAAAAAATTCACACGTTTGTTGCATAAGGATCCAATTTGTTATCTTGGAATCACTTTCTGCTTTGTTTCATGTTTAATGTACATTTTTACTTTTTATTCTAGTTCTACTTGCTGATCCAGCATTTGCGAATAGCTCCAAACTGGGATATGTAAGTAACATTTATATTTCAAAAATACTCTATTATTGTATGAAATTATTACAACTTACTCATCATAAGCAGAGTTCTAAGTGATTTTTATAAATGATTCTGAAGGTGACTGACTCATAGGCAATTCTGGAGCCATCCTGATTTCACACTTAAAAGTAACCATTATCCTAATGTTATAAATACAGTTCTGGGGTTATCTAAGATACTTCTAGAAAGTTCATTGACTGTCACTGCCAAGATCCCTGAGTTTCATTTATCCTCCTCCCCACTTTCCTGTAGGTGCACGGGTCCTTCCTGCCTGTGGCACACAGGTTCCCTAGAGAGTGGCTTTTGATCTTGTGGATTCTGACCTGTAGACTCTGATGGAGCAGGTGCTCGCTTTCCGTGGAGGCGGCAGCCCTCCGGGAGAAGCACGTTAGGAAGGCATGTGGCCGGCGATTGACCCTGCCTCTGGCCGCTGCTTCCTGGGGAGTCTGTCTGGGGCAAGGTGATGGTGTAGGTTTAGGTTTGAGACAGATCTGTCCCGTTTTGCTTCTGGGCCTCAGTTATCTCACCTGTAAACTGAAGTAGTATTAACTACTTCATAGACTTTGGTAATAATTAAACTGAGTGAGGTAAATATATGACACACTTTGTACAGGGTCTGGTTTGTAGGCAGTGGGTGATTAATGTATGTTGGGGTGTAGCTGTTGTACTTACCTTGTGTGATTGTTACAAGTGTGATGTAGAGTGTGATAGTGATTATTCTTCATGCTGGCAGAAGACTGGGAAATGACTGGGAATTCACAAAATGCTTTTTTTGATATATTATTCTTATGCATCTTCTAATATTACCCTCCCAAAGCAAAGTCTGGCATTACAAAGTAGGAATCAAGGTAATGATTGAGTTGTTGATACTCTGAGAAGGTTTGCAATGTGCTTGTTAAAAAGAAACCATGGAATCCTTACTGGTTAAACAGGGTTCCATCAAACATGCCTTCCCGTGGGCGCCCCCTGCTGACCCCAAGGTGGATGTTTTTAATCCTTTCCTAGTAGTTTTGAAACTTGTTTTATTTTTAAAACTCAAGTTTAATTATTCAACAGTTTTAACTTGAAGAAAACAGTAAAGTAGGACTGGTAAATAGTTGACAAGTCCTCCACTGTGAGTTTCTTTTCCTTCTTGAAAAGCTCCTACTTCCACATTTTCCAGTTTTGATTGTTTTCCAGGTTCATTGTGCATATAGAAATAGAATCATGTGATACAGTTTTATAAGTTTCTTTTCCCCTCACTTTTGTTATTATGTCATTAATTTGAGTGAGATAATGTTTTGAAGTGTGCTGTGATCATTTTTATTTATGCTGGGCTGTTTTTGGATGGTATTATAATTTTGGGAACAATATTTTTGGTGCTTAAATCTTTGTGCCTGCTTTTTTTGTCTTAGGGCAGATTCACAGACTCAGAAAAAATGGGTAGAAGACACTTACACTATTTGATTTTCTGTTATTGTGACAAAAGACTTGAGATGATCAGTGTATGAAGCAGAAAGATTTTTGGGGGCACTCAGTTTTGGGGATTTTAGTCCATGGCCAGGTGGTCCTGCAGCAGCGTGTCTCAGTAGATGTGTGGCAGTCAGCTGCCCCTGTCTTCGCAGCAAGGAAGCAGAGAGGAGAGGAGGGGCCAAGGCCTTCCAGTGCGTACTGACCTCCTTCTGGGTCCCACCTCTTAGAGCTTCTGCCACATTCCCAGGGCCTGATTTGTCTGGTTCGGGAAAGCCGAACCACATGGGCCTCTGGGGACATTAAAGAGACCCAAGTTGCAGCAGTGGTAAATGTTGTGTGACTTCTTTTACATAGCTAAAATTTTCTTTGAAACATCATATCAGCATACACTCCATTGTGCTCTGATAGGGTAGCTGCTTATTACAGTGGTTGTTTAAACTAAGTGAAATTAAATGCTTAGTTTCTGACTTGCACCAGACCTATTTTATGCCCCTGCATTTCTGGTGGATGCTGTACAGGCAGTGCTGCTATGAAATGCTTCTCCTCCCAGGGGAGTTTTGTCTAGCAGTGCTGCTTAGGTGCTGTCGCCCCAAGATGGGAATAATTCTGGGGTGCAGTATTTTGGGGCTTGAGGGAACCTGGGCTCTGAGGAGGAGCCAGTCTGGTGAGGGTATTGACCAGGAGGTGCAGCTAGAGGGAGGTTTCTGTCATAAGCTGAGAACTATTGTATTGTTCCTTTAAATAGTTTATAATTTAAAAGCATGAGATTTTTAAAGTAGTGTTTCTCGTGTTCTAATAGAAATTACTTTGGGTGTGATTGTGGCAATGTTTAATTGGTATGTTTCAATACATTTTTATAGTTGTTGAATATATCTGGTAGTCAGTATTTCATTTCATAGATTGAAAAAAGATCCAAGACAAAAGAAAAAAGGAAAAAGCCGGGCTTGGTGGCTCATACCTGTAATCCCAGCACTTGGGAGGCTGAAGCAGGAGGGTTAGTGAAACCCTATCTCAAAAAGGTAAACAAACAAACAAACCCCCCAAAAACCCAAGATGTTGGAGACCACTATGAAGTGGCTCTGAGCAGGATTTAAAATTAACTAATTGGCTCTCTATGTTTATCTGTGAGTCTGTCCTAGGCCTCGGCCCCTTGCCTGGCGATGGGAGCTGATTCATAGTAAGTGAACCTCTATGAATCACTGGTCCTGGCTGAGGCCTGTAGTGGCCTGTGAGGCGTGAGATGCCTCAAAGGGCAAGATAAGGCCACAGCTGTGGACACTTGGCTCCAACCCCAATTAACAAGACAGAGACTGCAACTGCAGAAATCACTCATGCAGTCTCAATCCTACCATTGTCAGTTGGATAAATGTCATTGACTAAATATCAATTGGAGATAGGACAGTTCTCCTAAATTGGCATAATTTATTACTTGGGGAAGTCTTTGAAGTGACTCTCAAGGTCCTGCTCATTGCTTATGCTTTCCTAGTTTCCCTGCCCTTTCTTTTAGACCTAATAAATATGAGCGATCAGAGAAGTCTTTGTCTTAGCCCTCAGAGTCTCAAACTCAGCTAAAGGGTTTTGACCCTCTTAGAGCCCTAATATCCTACCAATTGTCTCATTTTATTTAAACCTTCTCCATACATTCATTTGGGAGATTGGGGATCTAGGTTAGGACCTAATACCAAAAAACAAAAAACAAAACCCAGTCCAGTGTCTGCTGAGTGTTGTGATCCTCCCATTGCAAAGGGAACTGCTCTGTGTTTGTCTTCACTTCACTAGTGAGTCCTGGTCACAGCATCCATGGGGAGACCTGGGTGGCAGCCTGGCCATCCCCCGGCACTTGTGGAGGCCAAGGCACATGTGACCTGACTGTGGCCACAAGGCTGGGTGGTGGCCGTGTCCTCAGCTCTCCATCCCTGTGACAGATGTGTCCACTTGAAATGTCAGAGAGCTGCAGTCCTGGTGTCAGAGGCCTGGCACTTCATTCAGTGGTGGGAGCCTGTTGAGACCGTGTCACCTCATGGGGCGGGAGGCAGGAAGAGTGAGGAGAGCCCGGCTTTCCTGCTGTGCCCATCAGTGGCAGCCCCGGTGACCCAGCTCCAGAAAGCTGCTCACTGCCTGGTGGTCCCATGCTCTCCCGGGAGGGCCGTGGGCTGGGGACCAAGTCTTTAACACACATGCGCTTTGAGGACAGTGAGGACCAACTAGGCAGTGGCAAAGCGGTGAGTGAAAGCTTTTAAAAACTATTCTCAGTCCAACGTCTCACCAGATCCTTTCCAAAACAGTCGCTTCACTATGTGGCTATAGTTCGTCTGTCTCACTGCCAGGTGACTTGAACCACAGGCAGCATCCACATGACTGTGCCATGCACTGCTGTGCCGCTTCTACCACCGGTGGTACCTGCGTGGCTGTCCGACCAGCCACTGCACACCGCTGGTGGTGGAAGTGGCACAGCAGTGCCTGCACAGTGTGTTTCCCAGGCTGACTTGTTTCCTTCTGCACATCCTAGGTGCAGCTTGAGAAGCTGGAAAACAGCAGGCATCACTCAGGCTATGAGACCTGTGCTCCCCACTGGGCAGTAGTGTGGTTCTACATTGAAGAAAACCCATTAATTTTCAGCATTAAATACTTGCTCAGATCACACTGAAGTTTTGCTTAATTTGTCAGCTTCCTTTTCTGCCAGATACCAAAGGGAATGTGTTATAAAACTAGTGCTCATTTGAAAAGCAACATTCGTATGATGTCTTAATGTAAACCTTTCTGTTCTACAGTGCACGTATTCCTGCAGACTTACCTGTCGTGGTATTCACTGCGCACACAGATGCTCACTGTCTTGCTGACAGACACCCCGAGACCTTTAGGCAGATGCCCTTGCACTCAGAGAGGGACGGGTAGACCTCTCTGCCTGAGGTGCTGTCACAGTTTCATTGTCTGTTGTCCTATTGAACAGCAGTGGCAGTTTTGTCAGCATCACAGGACCTTGCTGCTGGTGTTTATTTCCCTGGTGGTGGGGAGCTTGGGCCCCTCCAGCCATGGGCTTGGGCTGTGCCCCGGCCAGTCTAATTTGTCTCGCATCCACATATGTAATTCTCAGAGCCCGTGTCCTTTCTTTTCCTTTGCAGACGGGCCAAGGTGGCACGGGTGATCGGTTTGCTGGCCTCGCATACAAGTGAGCTCCAGGAAAACACACCTGTCATCGAGGTAATCTCTTTCATCATTGGCACATTATGAATGCTACTGACATTGTTTTTGGCTTTGTGATTTGGATCATACAACTTTCACTACCTTTGTGTGATTTCTCTTTGTGGCCCTGTGGCCCTGGCCAGCTGAGGCGTCGCCAGCACAGCTCGGCTATGTGCTGGGCTGCTGTGAAAGCTGTGTGGCAGAGCCGCAGTCTCGGTACAGCAGAGGTGTGATTGCAGTGTGTCTCACCCAGAGTTGGTGCCACCTGTGCCAGCTGTCAGTCATTCTCGACACCTGATGGTCACGTGTCAGTCATTTCTTCAAAGTTCTGATACAGGAAGCTTTTAGTGAACAGGAAATTGCGGATCCTGTGAAGTGAGTGCTGCTGTTCTGCAGCCTACAGGAGTGTCCTTGGATATCAAGTGCTGCTTCCCGCCAGTGTTGGCCACGCTTCATTGGTAATGGGTTTTTGTCCCTTGGGCTGGGAAAGGAAGTACCAAGGCTTCTGTGAGCAAGGTGGCCCTTGCTGAAAGGAGAGGGGGTGTTGGTGAGCTGTAGCTGGAGTGTGGTGTTGGGGCGGGTTTGATTTTCTGCGGTAATGGGATTGAGGGTGTGAGGGCTGTCCTGGAGTAGAGCATCACAGTCAGGGGACAGTAGCAACAAAGGACCAGAGGTGGGGGAACGGCAGACGCCTTGAGCTGGGCAGTGTGCACAGCTGGAAGGGACTTAGGGGATGGAGGAGTGAGGTTACTGGGCTGGGTTGTGTGGCCTGCAGTGTGAGGTGAGGACTGGGGACCTCATTCATAGTGAGCCTGCACTTTGGAGGATCTTGGGCAGAGGTCCCTCTGTGTAGCTTCTGTTTGAGAAGGGTCTTGCTGTCTGTCACAGAGATGGGTGAGGTGGCTCTGAGAGACGGTGGGAATCTGAACTGGGTTGTTGTCACCCACACACACACACATGCACAAAATGCACACTTATAAGTGCATACGCACATGCACACACTCGCACATACACATACATTCACAATGCTTATTTCATGATGTGTTTGAAGAGTGATGACAGATTTGCTAATTGCCGCGATCATATTTGAAAGCAGACTTTCATTCCCAAGAAGCCTGGCCAGAATGAATTTAATGTTCAGTAATAGAAATGCTGAGTCACCATGGAAATGCAGATCAGAACCAAATGCAGTAAAGCCCAGCAGTCCTCCATGCCAGTGAAGACACTGACTGGGAGGACATATCTGCTGCCAGCGGGGGCCGCACATGGGCACAGGCATCCTGTAGAGCAACTTGGGGTCCTGGAGGCTGTGCCTGGCACCTTGTGCCCAGGAATGGGTGCAGAATGAGGGAGCCCTGAGCAGCATTGAGACACTGAGTGGTGACACTGGGGACCTTGTGTCCACACGCCTGTTCTCATGTCAGGGGGACACTTCCTGGGAGGCCGGCATGTTCAGAAATGCGTGGGGCCTGGGGTGGTCCCTACATGGGGTCAGCTCCCCTTCAGCTGACACCATGGAATGAGGTGTGTGCAGGTGGGGGTCGTGGAGGGTCTGGAGACAAGAGGCGCCTTATGGGACAGCCTGGAGAAGACTTCTGTGTGCTGGGCTTCCCTGGTCAGGGAGTCACAAGGTGTGCAGTGAGCTGGATGGTCTCTTGCCCCGGCTGACCCACTCATGTCACCCTGCCCCACGGTGCGATACTCCTGGTGCTGCGAGCACCTCTGGGGCTACCGCCCAGCAGCCTGGACTGCACCATGGCTGTGCTTTCGGCTACGCTGCCTTCTAGAGACTGGGTGCGTGGTGTGCCCATTGTCCCATCTTTTCCACCCTCCTGTTTCTCTCTGCAGAGAGAGATGGTGGGCACCTGCTCCTGAGGTGCCCAGGTCTTCCATTCCTGCCTGGGGATTTGCTGATGCTTGTTAAATGGAAATGGAAACACGTGGGGAAAATCATTTCCACTTCCATTAAAAAGCACAATTATAATTCAGCCATCTGGTGAATGGTTTGGAGGTAAATGAACTCTGTAGTGAGCTGAATGCAGGGTAATGGGGAGTTTGCAGAAGGTGAAGTTGGGCCAGGTGCCCCTTGGTAATAGCATTTTTATTTTATTTTTGTTGTTTTCTTTTGTCTCTGTGCTGGGGATGGAACCTAGGCCAGGCTTACCTGAACACAGCCTGGCTCTTGGGACATCTGGTTCCCTGTGACCTTGGCAGTTGTTTTGAGCAGTTGCCAGTGACAGTTTAAACCACCAGAGGTCGCTCAGGCACTGAGGAAAAGCCGTCCAAATTTGTCAGTTTGTTCAACTTCTGCATTTCCTGGAGGGCTTAGCAGGGATATGGTGTTGGTTCATCTTTTTCTTATTTCGAGAAGTTTCTGCTAACATACTGGCTCTATCTGTTGGTGAGTGTCACTATTTGAGGTTAATGAGGTCAGTGAAAGCCAGGACTCTGCTCTGGAAGAACAGACTCAGCATCTTGTGTGTGACTGCAGGGGACACGGGAACCCCTCGGAGGCCACCAGCCACTCTTAGGTCCTGAGCTCATGAGGCCAGGTTTGTGCAAAGCTTGCAGCTGGATGTTTGTAGATGATTTATCCATAAGTTATTAACAAAATTGCAAGTGAGATGAATCTTATTTCTCAAGTCTCACTCCTGGTGGATAATAAACATTGTGGTTGCAGAATTCATAGGTGTGGAAAGGACGTTAAAGGTACAGAACTCACTTTTCATGCCCAAAGGTGCCAAGCCAGCTGATTATGGACTGAAACCTCCACAAACTGTGAGCCAAATAAAGCTATCCTTCCTTAACTTTGGGTTTGGGTATTTTGTCTCAGAATTGAGAGAAAAATAGCTGAGACAGTTGGTTTTGCTGTGGGTTTCTGGAATGGTTCATTTTTGAGCAAAGTACACGACTGTAATGTACAGCTGAATGGAGGAATAACTGCTTCTCTTTGGTTGTTTAGTGCCTCACATTCTCTTGCTTTAAGTTGTGGCTGTTGGATATTTTGTCCTAGAGATGGAAAGGTGACTAACACAGAAAATTGATACCAAGAGTGAGGTGGTTGCTATGACTATACCTGACCTCGTGGTTCAGAGCTTTGAAACTGGTTTGTGAGAGGAGTTTGTTGAGACAGGCTAGAGAAGCTTTAGAATGTTATGAGCAGAGCTTGGTTGGTGATTTTGGTCAGGACTCTGAAGTTCAAAATGCTGATAACAATGTGGATAATAAAGGCCAGACTGAAGAGGTTTTAGTGGGAACAGGGATTCTGTTGGGAAATGGGCCAGAGGCCCACTGTGGCAAGTAACTTTTTCTTTTTTGGTGTTAGAAACCAAACTCATGCCCTTATGCTTGCCAGGCAGGCACTGTGTTGTGGAGCTATATCCCTGGCTTGTAACTTTTCTTTTTGCCCGTGTTCTAAGACTTTGTATGAGGCTAAATTTAGAGATGGGAAACTAGTTAATCTGGTAGAGGAAATTTCTTTCTTTCTTTTTTTTTTTTTTTTGTACCGGGAATTGAACTCATGACCACATGCTTACAACTCAGGCGTTTATGCCACTAAGCTAAATCCCCAGCCCTGGCAGAGGAAATTTTGAGGCAGCCCAGTGTTCAGGCTTTGGGAAGGACACTGCTCGCTGCTTTCAGCTAGATTTACAATAAGAAACAGGAACAAAAAACTAGAGCTGAAATAGATAATAATTTTCCAGCTTGTCTTCAGAGTGCCTCTAAAGTTGGGGGCAAGGAGAATATGTTGCTAAAAAGATTAGTATCTTTAAAAAGAAATCAAATACTTTGTATTGGGACACACACACACAAAATTCTCTGAGGGGATCTCAGGAATTGGTCAGACCCCACCCGTCACATGCTCAGTTTATAAAAAGATAAATTCCCTTAAAAGATGTTGCTTTGAGGAAGGAAATCTAGCTGAAGGAGCCTCAAGGCCCCCTGCTTGCTCACCTATTTTTCTCTGCTTCCTGGCTACCATTGGTTGAGCAGCTGTCACAGGCCCTTCTATAATATTGTTTCTGCCTTGGAGACAGGTAACCATGGACCAAACACTCCAAATCTTAAGCCAAAATGGACCTCCCCTCCTCTGAGTTGCGGGTGTTGGGTATTTTGTTGTAATGATGGGAAGGTGATCAGTGCCACTTACTCATGACAAATTGTTATCTATCTTAGCCCAACTGAAATGTGAGGAGTTTTGCTGTGCTATTCCGGTGTCACTTGAATGTAGTCCTGCATGACCTGCATTGCCTGTAATGTGCTGGCTGGATTAGACCCTGGGTTGATTTGAGCTCCCTTTTGGGGGTTAGGTGGGGGTGGTAGTTGTGCATGGGGGTAATGTGTATTTCCTCTGACTTCTGGGGAGAGGCACAGACATCTGGTCCTGTAACTGTGAGTGGAGTTAAGATTGATCATTAGTTTCAGACATTGACAGTCTTATAAACGTTCCCATCAGACTTTTATTTAGTAGGTTTAGTGACAGTCGATTATCACTGGATTAATCCTTTTGGGCTCTAAGTGGTAATTTTCTCATTCAATAATGCCTTTTCCATAGATACTTGACCGTTTTTCTCACAGGGGAACTTTTCCTGATCAGCTATCTCATTATTTTGCGATTGCTTGTTGAGCAAGGCAGGGTGAATCCTTGTTTTCCCTTGGTGGGCCAGTTTTCAGAATAATGTTTGTTTGGGTCTTAGTAATCACCATAAATGAGCCATGATTTTTTTTGGTCTTAACAGCTAAGGGGTTTGTGTGTTGTCTATTTGTATATTTCCTCCCATGGTGGTCACCGGTCATCTTGGTGCATTGGTGGCCCCACATCTATCCAGCAGGAGCCCTTTGAGGTTGCCTGCTGTCCCTTTGACATGTGTGGACAGCTGGCTGCCTTCTGCCGGGAGAGCTCCGCAGGCCTGGATCACGGAGAGCCAGCTCCTCATTCTGATGCCACCTCTAGGAGGCGCCCTCTCTTTCCCTTCAAATGCTGGAAATAGCACTTGAAGAACACGTCAAGGTAGGGCTGCCCACTGCTACCAGGGTTGTTGTTTTAAAACTTTCCAGAGTTCAGAGTCAGGAAGCATTTTATTTTATTTTATTTAAAGAGAAACAAAAGCATGTAAAGGGTAGAGGTAATACAGAATTCCAAAAAAAAAAAAACCCCAATAAGAAATCACTAGTTAAAATTACATATTGTCCTCTTAGAAATAGTTGCTCAAGTTACAAAATTAAAGCATGCAAACATAAAGATAGTCAAACAGTGAGAGTGCAGACAGCTATGCATGCATGAGTCTCTACATGTATTTCTATCCTTTCTGTATTACAGGGAAAAACAAAACTGAGCAAGACAAAAGAAAACAAATTCCTATAGAAACATGAAACCAAAAAGTTGTATAAAACCACAGTACAAGGTGATCTACAATGATTACTCTGCTGTTTCTTATTATCTTCAGTAGCATGTCTATATCATCAGACATAATTGAATATAGCAGTATGATTGAGTATAGCAGTAAATAACAATATTAGCAAAAATACTGTAGACAGTATAAAACCTCAAAGGCAGGTAATAATCAAACCATAGTGGATATTCTAGTGGATCTTGTCATCTTAAGTGCAGTTGCCTATACTCTCAGACTTGATATTATCAATCATAACAGCTTTGAATAAAATCTATCAATACAAAACAGCGATCCAACAAACCAGATTTGATTGCAATCAGTCATGGTAAAACAGTGTAGGTTTTACAGAGCTTTAGATTAAGTAAATCGGAAATTAAGGATGATTACTGTACTATATCCTGTTATTTTCGGGATTACTGTCTGTGCCCTCAAATCTAGTACAGGTAGAATAACTTGAACAGAATATAATCCATCTAAGCAGAGTAGTGTGAGTAATGTGGGTTTTAAATCCTGGTGCACTATTAACAATATAGTGTATCAAGGCCATCTATGTTAGAGATTCTAGTTATCCTTCTCTGCCTCATTTCTGCTATGCTATTTTTCTGCCTATTTGTCTACTTTTCTCCTTTATTCTACTGCCTGCCCCACTCATTGAGGCCTTTCTGCCACTGTTCCTAAAATCCTGGTATTTTTTTTCTCTCTCTCTAGAATGTCCTTCAGTATTGTCTGTAGTGTTGGATTGGTGGTCACAAACTCCCCCAGTTCCTCTTTGTCATGGAAGCATCTTGTTTCTCCATCAACTTCTAGTGACAGTTTTGCAGGGTACATCAATGTGGACTGGAGGTTATTTTCTTTCAGGGCTTGTAACACTTTGCCCCAACCTCTTCTTGATCTGATGGTCTGTGTTGAGCAGTCAGCCGTGATTCTGATGGGCTTACCTTTATAGGTAATCTGTTTCTTTTCTCTGATGGCTTTTAATATTCTGTTTTTATATTGAATTTCTGGCATCTTGATTATTATATGTCTGGGTGTAGATCTGTTTTGGTTGTAGGTGGCTGGAGGTCTGTATGCCTCACACAACCGAATGTCATTTTCTTTTCCCATGCTTGGGAAGTTTTCCTTAATTATTTCCGTGAATAGCCTTTGTAATTCACCTGAATGTATTCCTGCTTCTTTGTTCACGTTTCTTATTCTTAAATTGTAGATTCTCTTGTCATCGTCTAGCTTTTGTATTGTTACTGCCTGTTTCCTTGTTTTTAAGAGATCTTTCCTTTCATGATCACACACTGCCAACTTGTCTTCAAGTTTTGATAGTCTATCCTTAGTTTCTTTTAAGGAGTTTTGCCAGCTTTCAATGGAGTTTTTAATTTCCTGGTAGTGTCTTTGAATCTGCTTCATGTATTCTATATTTTCTTTATATTCTTTATTGAATGTTTCTCTCCTTTTTTGTGTGTTCCTCCCTTCTTCCGTCTGTATTGTCCTGAGAGATGCTTCCTGAGAGCATTTTTTTTTATTACTCTATTCATATCCTGCTTTACCTGATTTAATATTTCAGTTTTGAGCTTGTCTATAAGGTCCCGAAGATATCTCTTAACGTCCATTGAAGCCATGTCTGCTGTTGTGTGTTTGCCGCCCTCAGTCTCTCTTGTTTTTCCTTCTCCTGGATCAGGGCTCTCAGGGTTCTGGGCTGGCAGCCTCCTCCTGCCTCTCTCTCCTGTCATGGCCCTGGCTTCCTCCACACAGGTTACAGTGCAGGTCCCATCCCCCTTCCCTGTTGGCCATGTTTCCTCTGAAGCACGCTGGCAAGGGACCTCTGCCCTCTCCTGCCTGCTCTTGTCACTGAGGTGTAAGCAGTGGTTGCTTACGCCTGCCCCTCCCCACCGGGCCAGCTGAACTTAAGGTGCCTTCACCCGATCAGTGCGTGCTAGGCGCAGGGAATAGATTTCGGACAGCTCATTGGGGCACGGCCAGGGGCGCAGCCCAGTCCAAGCAAATCCCATGAATCTGCTCTGGGGAGGGAGCAACCAACTGAAGTCACTGTGGCTCCCAGTTCAGGCTCCTCCTGCCCGATTCCAACATGTCACCCATTTGGTTGTGCCCTTCCCGTGTGTGGGGGAGTTTCATTCCCAGCACTGACCGTGGATTAATGAAGGTCCCTTTGCTGGCTCCGCTCTCCGTTGGGCTCACCAACCCCAGACTTCAGCGCTGCTGTGCTCAGGAAGCATTTCTAAGGCAGAGAAAAATTCTAAGTTCATACTGGTACTTCCACTTCAAATTTAAATTTAGTGGTTTCTTTTATCCTTTTGAAGTTTATATTTTTCTTGACATAAGCCGGAAATCTTCATTGTTAATGACTTTAAATTATTATTGTTACTGTTTCTATTATTATTATTCTTTGCAGTGCTGGAGATTAAACCAAAGCTTACATTGAGCGACATCTCCAGTCATTTAAAAAAAATGTTTTTATATTAAGAATTGGTCTTGCCAAGTCACTAAGTGGCCCAGATGGGGCTCAAATTTGCAGTCCTCTTGCCTCAGCCTTCCAGAGTTCTGGGATTACAGGCATATGCCACTGTGTCTGGCTACTTCAACATATATAGTACTTTAGGGAAAAAAGAAGAAAAATAATATTGTTTATAATGGTTTGTTTTTTGAAAAACAAATATGAATAACAAATTCTTTTCAGGTGCATTTTAAGATATTTTGTCTCTTTTTGTCCTTGAGATATAATCAGTGACAATATGTACAGTCAGAAAACTGAATCTAAAAGCCAGTTAGAGGAATTCTTTGTTATTTCTGTCACCAGTATTACACTTAGTTATATCTGTCTTTACTTTGGTTTAGCTATATAGTCTTAGAGCTTGCTCTGTGTTTTCCTTTTGGTTAAAAATTATACTTCTTTTTTATGGAGTGATTACATGTTATAAATATACTGGCCAGTGAGTTATGAAAAAGCGCAAACCCAGGAAATGGGCCACAGGTCAATAAAAAACAATAAAAGGGTGGGTGTGCAGTCTGGTGGGAAGGCCCTGGGTTTGGCCCCTGGTATTTGGCCCCCGACACACACAGGTGGGGGTGACCAGTGTGTGGCTGGCAGACCAGGAGCCCCTGCCCCTCCCGTGCCCTCTCTGATCAGGACTCTTTCCCTTCACCTCCGAGGAAGTTAACCACCATGACTTCCGGTGCCTGAGTTTGTGTTAAGTAAAAAGGCATCTGTGCTCTGGCGGCTATGTTCTTTGATTCTGTGTTATGTGTGTGAATGCTTGTAGGTTGCAGGTGTCTATAGTTCATCTTCGTTACACAAACACACTGCATCACTAGTGCTGCAGAGCCGGCTTGTGCTCTGCATCGGCTGTGCAGGTCTCACGCACAGATCCTGCTGGGTGGGCCCTGCAGGGCGTGTGTGGGGCAGACCACCAAGCCGGCCTCGGTGTGCAGACGTTTGGTGGAGGGCAGTCTGGACTGTTTTCCAGGAAGCTTGTATAAAGTTAAAATTCCTTGACTTGTGGGAGGATTTCAGTGCTGTTGGTTCTCATTAACATTCGCTACTATCAGATCATGTAAAATACAGATTTACCAGTTTTTACTTTATTTTCAACAATAGCAGTTGCAAAATTTGGTTGCACATTATCTGGGGACACGTTATATAGTGTTAGTATTCCTAAAATTAAGCCACTCTTACATTTTTAGAAGAAAGTCCACTTGGCTTGCACTTTCACAGTGAGCCATCGGGGGTTTCTGTGCTAATGTTTCTTCTAGAATCTTCTCCATCCTGTCGCCTCATGGCAGTTGTTTTGTGGCACATCTGTCCTTTTGTCTTGCAGAATGTTGCACATTCTGGGTTTGTTGGTTTTTTCTTTGTATCATTCAATTTATTCTTTTAGTTCTTAAATTTCCTGTAAGCCACTGGGTTGGTCTGGAAGCCCGATTGGATCCCAAGGAAGTGTTTTTTGGGGAGACCTTGTGGCAGGCGATGCTGGCACCTCCTCCCTGGCACATCAGGGCTCGGTGTTGGGTCCCCCTGTGAGTCACACTTTGATCATTTGATTACAGTGGCACTGCCAGAGTCTGCATCCCATGGGCCCTTCTGCTTGTACTGTCACTTTAGCTGCCACGTGACACCTGTAGTAAGAGATGCTTTGACATTTATGGGGTTAAATCTCTTTTTCCATAGTGAAGTACACAGTGCTGGGTAGTTCTGGAAATGTTAATCTCTGTACCAACTGGCACTTGGGCTGTGGTCTCCGTTGTCTTTGGTCAGAAGGACAGAGCACCGCCTATGCTCAGGCCGTCCCAAGGATGAAGGTAGTGACAGTCAGGTGGCAGAGCCCCAGACTAAGCCTGGCTGGAACAACAGGCAGGAACATGTAAAGATGGGTCATTCAGGTTTCTGACAAGGCTGCCCACCCTAGGCCTGCAGTAGAAAGCTTTTCTTGGTAACAGTGGTCTGTGAAATCTTATGCGTTTCCAGAAAAGCTTCCTTTGGGGCTGCAGGTGAAGTCTGGCTTTCTGTCACTGTCTTCCCTTCTTTGCTGTGCTGTCGCGGCCTTGCGCGGTGTTGGGTCCCTGCTGCAGTGCTTCTGTGCCTCTGGGTCTCAGGCCACGTGCCCATGGGCCGGGAGACTTCGGGTTCTACGTCAGACACCGTGTGTGAGCGCACCTGGTTGTCTGTGGCCCTGAGCTGAGGTGCAGATGGTTTATAATCCTCCACTTTGTTAATGCACTGAATTTGTCCCTACAGTTCTGTGCTAAATGAACTTCTTTTTTGTTTCCTTCTTTTACAAATATGTAGTTTTGTCAGTTATACTTCACCAAGCTGGCAGGGGCGGGGGGAAGAAAAATATAAAATTATTGAAGGATGAAAATAAGTGGAGAGATGTCCCAGTTGCTAGATGAAAAGACCCAATTATGTAAAAATGTCAGTTTCTTCTAAATTAGCCCATAAATTTTAATTTCAACACCAATCAAAATTTTAGTTTCTCTGTTTCTTCTTAGACAGCATGAGGAACACATTTGTGAAAACTGATCAACAAGAGTTGAAAAATCATCACATTTTTGTGTAGAATGAGGTGAAACATTTTCAATTTGTGTTATATTAAGCCACAGTGTGAGAGTGCCTGTCATTTGAATCACTTTTGCATAAAATTAAAATCTCATCAAATAATTTTAAAAATTTTTTATGATGATAATAGTGTTCATTTAATTTCATGACATCTCATAGAACAACTTTTTGCTTCTGAGTTTTCTGCTGTGTCTGATTTTGTCGCTCATTTCACCTGGGCTGTGAGTATACCTGCGCTGTGTTTTCATAGCAGCAATTATGAGGCCTCTGAATTTGGACCCAGTGTAATTTGGTAATCCTTGGGAACCCAACAAACCGTCACATTTAATTTTCTATTAGATGAAAGAAACATGGAGAGTGAGTTGGTGATGGAAAGAACTGCACAGAACACAGCTAATCAGAGCCGATCCCTGAAGCAGAAAAATGCAATTAAAAAAAAGCCCCCTTAATATCTCTATTGTTTGAAGGCAGCTGAAGAGGCAACTTTTAAAGACATGGTAAGAAGTGCCTAGTAATAAATAACCTCAACGTTATAGTGCTGGTGGCATAGTCTTTGTGCCATAACTTTTACATTATTATAGTTCCTAAAAGACCCACTTTTAATACTAGGACAAAGGCAATGTGGCTGCCTCAGAAAACATTTGTGTGCTGAGCGCAGTCGCTTTGTAACCCTCGGTCAGCACAGTTACTGTGCAGCCCAGTGGAGGCTCAGGTTGGATGCTGCTCCTGCCCTGGCCACTGTCCCCTGCAGCCCTCTCTTCTGCCCCGGGTGCTACCATTTTCTGCCATGGTCACTTGAGGGTGTCGTGGGGACGGGTGCCCACGTCTCCTCCTGGAGTAGCAGCTGTGTGTCCGGGCCTCACACCTGTGTTGGGCGAAGTCACTGCAGACTGGGGCTCTCAGTGGACTGTGTGACTCCCTCAGCTGCCCCTCACTGGTGCACTGGAGCGCTGCTCCGGAGTGAAGAGCAGGAGATCAGAGTTTGCTGTTGCCGTGACACATGGATAAAGGGTCGTCCCTGGTGATTCCTGCAACTTGTTCCTGTTGGTGTCTTAAAATTTCATTTGAGTAAAATTAGCTGAAAGGTTAAAACTAGCAGTTTAGAGGGCTTAAAAGGCTGCAAATGAAAGCTGATGCCCTTCTCACTGGTTAGTCTGAGTGCGTAGCACAGTCACCTTGGCCAGGTGTGAGGTGGACACTGTCATTTCCAGTGTTGCTTTCACAAGTCAATAGGGAAAATAGCTTTTCCTAGGGGAGTGGATGAGTCAGTCTCCAACAGGTGTCCAGTCAAATAAGATAATGCAGGGTTGTTTCCACAAGGGCTGATGAGCCGCAGGGGATAGTGCAACCGGACTGGCAGTGGTGGTGCTCACTGCTGAGCCCACAGCAGGGCGGGGCGGGGGTGGGGTGGGTAGGTCCTGGAACCTCCTGGAGCCTCCTGTGTGGGAGGCTGTTGTGGTTTATTTCATGTCTCCTCCCCAGAGCCTCCTGCATGGAGATGGGGTTTGTGGAAGGTGATTGGACCAAGAGGGTGATGTCAGGGGGAGGAGCCTGGTGGGAAGAAGGGTTCCTGGGTAGAACCTGGGAGGTTCCTCTCTGCTTTCTGGCTGCCAGAAGAGAGCAGCTCTCCTCCGCTGGACCCCTCCAAGACTGCCCAAACCTGAGCTTCATGAAACCTGTCCTGTTCTGAGCTGGGGTGGCGGGTACTGCGATCCAGCTACCAGGAAAACCACCAGACAGAGGCTGATCAAAAGGGAGTCACAGTGATGGTGGCATGGGCAGAAGCTACACCCAGAATAGGTCTCTGTCCCCATGTGGACGAAGTGCTGTCCCTTGCATGACAGGGAGTTCCGGAGTGATTAACCTGCTGGGGTGGCACCAGGCCCTCCAGGAGAGACCCACATCAGGGCTCATGGTGGTTTATGGTTGTGGCTGGTTGGGTGTGGTGGCAGCTGCCCTGTGGCGCTTGAGACTGACTTCCAGCTCCCTCTCCTTCTTGCACCTTCTCTGTGCCCTGCCTCCCTGAGAATGGTCCCACTTCTTCAGCTGACCCTGCAGCCCTCTGGGGGCCTTTGCGTGTGTGCCTGTGCGTGGCTTTTTACATGATGTGTTCCTTTCAGGCTCTCTGTTCTCTCTCCACAACACTGATTTTTAAAGTACAATGTTGTTCTTTCTGTATCTTTGACCCACTGGCAGCCTGTGAACTATAGCTCTCAGGCCAGGGTGCAGGTCCATGCCTGGATACTTTATTCTCTAGTGACTGCAGGTGCCCACACCACACATCCTTTCTGTGCACTCACCATTCCCTTTGGCCTTGTCTTTCTGAGCCCCTGTCCGCGGATGCTGACATGGCATGCAGATCCACATGTGAATGGGCCTCACTTTCTCCCAGGGAGAATAGAGATGCTGAAGAGTCTTCAGCAGTCCTGGTGTGGCCTTGTGGCAGCTGAGCTGTGTGTGGGGTGTTGGGGGTTATATGGTCTGGCATCTTGGCCACCTGTGCACCTTGAGGGACTCTGTCTGGCTTGGTACGTGGGACCATTTCAGTTTTAAAACGAAGTGTGCTGTGCGTGGCCAGTCCTGTGGTAATGCCCTGTCCGACCCAGGAAGGTTGGGTTCCAAAGTATTTCAGGGTCATCTGTTGAGTTTCAGCCACAGCCCAGCAGCAAGCAGGGCTGCTTTTCAGCTGGGGAATGGTTGTCACGGAGGGGTGGCATGCATAGATCTGTGCTGCGCTTTTGGAGTGGAGGTCGTCACAGGCTTCCTGCAGCATTTGCTGCTGTTCTGGGAGCATGAATCCTGTCGGTCTTGAGCCCTAGTGGGCAGAGCAGTTTATGCTCCAGCTTAGACTCTCCAGGACACTTTCTTGGGCCCCTCTTAAAACTGGGTCTTATAAGGCCTCAGTGAATGGATCGGAGATTCAGCATCCAGAGAGACCTGCCAGTGGCTGGGCCATCTTTCCTGTGGGCAGCATCCTGTCTTACCTGACAAGGTGTGACCTCAGGTGCCCCAGGCTTCTGGTCCCAGGGGCATCACCAATGTGGTGGACTGGGACTGGGAACGTAAGGGTTTCTGTCTCTCCTCTGGTGTGCAATTTAGGATTGTTTCCCAATGGATTTAGCATAATGCTATCAATCTAAGGGGGGACAGTTCCACGTCTGAGTGCCATAAAGATGGTCAGAGACCATGTGGATAATGTTATGACACAGCAGGAGACTTGGCAGAGGGGCAATTTATCTGATAGGAAGTGCTCCCGATTTTATCTGCTGGTTGTAGTAGAAAAGGAAGTATGTCGGGCCTGTGTTCATTTGCTTTGGTGAAGATGCCCGCTTGAAATGCAGCTGCGGTTGGCGTCATTAATGAATTAAGTCTGCAGGACTCTGCAGTCCTCCTCCATGACTGCAGGTATGTGGCCCTGCACTGACCCAAGAGGCAGGGTAACCGGATGTGGTAGGGATCACCGTCCCTGCACTCTCAGGCCTTGCTGGGTTCACCGTCACGGTGTGGGTGGGCGGGGACAGTGTTACGGTGACCTGCACTCCACCCTCCCTGCCAGACACTCTTCAACCCACTGCTTCAGCCCCCAGTGGCAGAGCTCTGCCTGTTGCCGAATGTGCGGGAATAACAAGCCAACGCGGGGTGGATCAGGGTTACACTGCATGCAGCATGTGAGCTTGGATAAGCCTCTAGTCTCTTGGGCAGTGGTAGCATTTAGGTGTTCAGAGTGCAGTCCAGGTTCAGAGCCAGTGTCTCCAGCTACAGAGGGCCTGATTTCTCTTTTTTGCCCATGGTTAAATGCTAACGACCCTGAGGAAGCTGTGTGTTACGGAAGATTGGCCACATCCACTGGGACGGCTTTGTAGAGGTCTCTGGCAAAGGCACCTCCTCCCTAGCTGAGTTCTCTGGCTCTGTGGGCCTGGGATCTGGGTGGAGGCTGTGAATCGCGGCCGTGGGGTTTGAGTTAGGTTTCTGCTCAGTGAACGGGAGGCATTTTTTTCAAAGAATGTCCATTGTCAGTGTGCTGGTGTGTGATGCTCCCTGTACCAGTGCCTGAGATTCTGGGGTGTCTGCGGCACCCTGTGTTTACCTCATCTCTGCAGACAGGTGCTGCCACTGACCTTTACTGGTTCCCAGCCCCATTGCTCTCATTTGATCAGGGAATCCAGTTCCGCCGTCAGCATTTCCCATTGTCACCTTGGGCCTCTCGAGAACAGCCACCTTCTGGCCCCTGAAGGGTGCTAGGGAGGGGCCTCTTGAGGCATGTCTTCCAGGCCACCTTAGGGGTGTTTTAGCAGTGGCTGGGCAGCTTACACTCAGCATCTCTGGCTGGCTGCCTGAGCTTTCAGATTCTGTGTCTGTGACTGTGGTTCTTGACTTTGGCAGTACAGGAGTGTTCTGGGGACTCTGTCTGTACCCAAGATCAGTTTATCCAGGATCTTGGTAGGTGGATGCAGGGGTATGCAGTCTTGGAAGGTGCTGGTCTTGGGTGCCAAAGCTGAGTACCTCGATAGGAATCCTCAAAGCGTGGCTCTTGGTAAGCAGCGTTGGTGTCCCTGGGCAGCTTGAGGAGACTACTGTTTTCAGGCCTCACCCTGAATCTCCAGGAGGGCAACTGTGCGTGTACCCCTGACGATCTGTGTCCTGCAGATTCCTTGGGGATACTGATGCATGCTGCTCAGGAGCACCCAAGGGAAGCTTGGCATCTGGACCTCATTACCTGGGTCTGGCTTGAGTTGCCAGCCTGGAAGGTCCCAGTGCTGGATGCCTGGTCTCCCTGCATGGGTGCTGTGAGTGTGAGCTGCAGAGCTGCCCTGGAGGCCCAGTTTGATTCTTGGGTGTTTGGGTGGGGGGTGATTTTGCCCCCGTACTTCATTCCCAACTGCCTGCTGTGCCTCTTGTTCTTCTACCCTTGGGGTTCCAGGTGAATGTGAAAGTGCTCCCGTGGGACACTACACCATGGGCAGGCCCTGGGGTTCACCTCTTGTTCCATTTCAGAAGGTCATTTCAAGGTCATCAGGATTCTGCTCTTGTCCCTAAGGGGTAGAATACCTTGAATGTTTGCTTATCTTTCTGGGTTTCTGTTTTCAGTGTTCTCCTTCTTTTTGATCTTGGGAGTTTTCTAATTTTTTGCCACCGCAGCTGTGGAATAATTTTATAAAGACATTTTACCTACCAGTTTCAATTATTTTCAATGGGAGAATATTCAAAATACCTTGCCTGTCATATACCAGATCAGAAATGGATAAGGGAAATTTAATGAGGAACCTGGTTTTGAGTTTACTATAATTTGATATTCAGATTTTTAACTTAGTTTCATGGAAAGATCACTGTACTTTCTAATTTTTAATTTTTTTAATTTTATTTTTAAAGAGGGTAAAATTAAACATAACAAAACAGGTCATCAGATAAAAACGTAAGAGACACAGATTTCAAAGCAAGACAAATGGAGATCTTTACTGTCTATCATATTGTCTCTTGTTTTCTTCCAAATAGTTGTCCATAGCTTCACATACAATGTATTCAAACAAAACAAAATAGTATAAAAATGATCTGAACAGGATGATGAAGGCATTTTAGGTGTTTAAGACCAGGCAATAGGGGGTCAACAATGGCTGCCATACAGTGTCTCTCGTTCTCTTCGAAATCGCTGCCCACACCTTCATGTACGTTGAAATTAAACAGTACAAAACAGACTAGAATCACTCTGAACACAGAATAATAGTATTGCTGGACTTCACATCATGACACTACAGGATCAGCACTGGGTACCTTAGTGTCTCTTCCTCACAGTAGCTGTTCATTTCATTGTGAATTATATTATTGATTCTCATAAACTTTTTAGAAGTTCTACACATGCATGAGTCTCTACATGTATACCTGTCCCTTCCACTAGAGGGAAAAACAAAACAAACCAAGGCAAAACGAAACAAATTCCTAAAAAAACACGAAATGAAAAAGACATGAACAACAATAGCAAAGAGCCCAGAACACTGACAATATAGGCCTTCAAAACAAAGTGGTGTGAGCATAACTAGGGTTGTTATTTTACATAATGATCTTCAAGAGCGCCTCAGATCACTATACAATAATATGCACAGTTGTCCCAATCCTATGAATTTGTTCCAAGAGCTTACAGAGTTGTAGGACAGTCATCTTAGCTATCCTAAGTGTGGACTCCCCTGTGTCCTCCTGTGATTTGAGACATGGGGCGTCGTCTTACCACCTGGGAGTGACATTCCTAGGCTTCCCTGTGTGCTGGGATTCAACCCATTACCCTCAGGGCCCAGGATTGAATTCAGGCCCCTGCCAGCTGCTTGGAGTTCACTGGGCCCACTGTATTTTTTTTAATGAAGGCTTTTTAAAAAGAGCAGTTTTAGATTCGTGGTGAAGTTGAGAGATGAGAGCAGAGAGGCCCCGTAGACCTCCTGCTCTCCGTCGTGCATAGCCATTACTCCTCCCTCCCTTCCTGCCTCTCTCCCTCCTTTTGTTGCAGTACTGGGGATTGAACCCACGGCCTTTGCACTGGGTTACATGCATGTATCGACCTTTTTAATTCTGAAACAAGGTCTCACTGAATTGTCCATACTGGGCTTCAACTTATGACCCTCCTACCTCAGCCTCCCAGAGCATTTCATGCAGTACTTTTCTAGTGGTTGGTGCTTTGCAGCTCTCGTTTGAGACATAAATGTTGATGGCAGTGCACACCTGTACTCCGGTAAAACACACAGACACACACACACACACACATACACACACACACACACAAATTCACAATTACCATAAACTATTCCTTTGCCCTACTAAAGCACTGGCCATCGTGGGAAATGCCTGATGCTTCACAGGCCTGCGGCTTACTTCAGTGTCAGTTTGTAGCTGTTTACTATACGCCCATTGACATGGGTGTTTAACATGTAGCATACAAGGGTCAAGAGCAAGTAAGTTATTTCTGTACAAGTACAGAACAGGAGCTTTGTAGCCGCAGAGCTTGTAGTCATGCAGTCTTACTAATTTACCAGCTGCTTTCTAATTCACCAGTGTCTTTTGACTTGAGAGGCCCAGTCCAGGGTACAGGACTGAAGCATACCTGACCCATAGCAACCAATCAGATGACTGCAGATACAGTCAGAAGTCCTGTCACTGCCTGCTCATATTTGGGATAAAGTGGGTTTTGTTTTCAGAGTGGTCTTAGAAAATGGCAACCCAGCCTTAAAGTACTGTTCCTGGTATTCAGCCACCCATTCATCCCTGTGGTTGCAAAAGACTAGTCCCATTAGGTTGATCGGACCGGAGTGGGATAGCAAAAGACTTCCCAAGTCACCTTGTTTTGGCTAACTTTGGATTTTTAGAAAACACAGGATAGTAGCTCAATATCTGAATAACTATCCCATTTTTATCTTTTAACTTCAAGGTTTGAAGACCAATAGGATTTTTAGATATGACAGGAAAACATGCATGACAACGAGAGTCCTATATTGCATGGACTCATGAGTTTGAAGAACTAAATCTATTTGCCTTACACTGTTTAGTATGGCATTTTCAAATGCCAGTGTACCTGCGTCACCAAACACATTTGTTTCTCCCCGATATTAGCCATCTGCATATTACATTTGCTCATTATTCTTAGTTTTCCTTAATAATGCTCCTTTGAATTTTAAGGATAAATGAAAGATCTACACAAATAATATCTCAGAGAGTCATTATCGTTGGATCCTATTTAATGCGATCTGAAGTTAACATTAGAGGTAAAATTGTGATGGCATTGTGGGATCAGTTACATGCTGTGTGTGTGTTTGCAAGACACTGAAGTCCAGTGCAGTTTCTGTTATGCTGGAGGCAGTCCAGACAGGTTTATCACTCTAAGGTCTGCAGCATTAAAATATTTTAAATTTCCAGTGATGCTCACTGACAGAAAATACCAGTGGATTTAAAAATGGGAAAAAAATGCTGTAAATCCCTATTCACTAACTGTGAGGCAGAAAGCCAGGGCTGGGTTTTGAATTTAGTATGAGGTTGACTTTTCTTTGAATTAAGCTTTTAATTTCATGACGATTGTAGTTTTACATGCAGTTGCTGGAATTATTCACGGCGCTCCTAGGTGAGCTCTGTGCTGTTTGCCCAGCAGAGGCACCTTGGGGACCTGCGCTGCAGTGTTACTGCTGGGGTACTAACACGGACCAGGGTGAGGAAGCTTGACTGCGATCCTCCTGCTAGTGCCACAACACGGTGCACCTCTGGGGCTCTGCATTGAGTGAAAGAGGCCAGACAAGGATGAAGACAGTGCTGCACTTGTGTGCGTGAACCTGTAGATTGTGACTGTGGTGGATTAACCAACGGGCAGCTTGTGACGCCCTGCTGGACTGAGTCATCGAGGTGTGAAGGGCCCACCTGAGGATCATTGCCACTAGCACAGAGCAGAACTGGAGGGGAAGATGGTACTGTTGATTCTCCCAGGGAAGCTTGTCATGCTTCTTTCCTGATATGATCTCAGCTGCTGTCATTGTCAGAGGAGCTTGGGGCCTCACTGTTGCTGAGGATGGCTGCAGTTCTCTTCAGGGGAGCTCAGTTCTTACCTTGAGCATCACTTCCTGGCTCCAGGGAAGATCCCTCAGCTGCTCACATAGATCCTGACACTCGCTGGTGCAGACTTTCTGGCTTCCACCACTGACCTTCCCAGTGCAGACCCATGAAACAGACTTGCGTGAGACATTGTGGTCTTCAGCTGGACTTGTGGAGGACATTGCCATGGGCTCTAGGTCTTCAGCTGGACTTGTGGAGGACATTGCTGTGGGATCCAGGACTTCACCCAGATTCTTTGGGTCTCATATGTGGTCAGATCTCCAGCACTCTTTTATATTTGACTCTGGGTGAATATTATAAAACAATCCCATAAATTATAATCCTGTCAGCCTATAAATAATTCTATAAGTTTTGTGTCCTGTATTAATCTGTTCCCTTGCTAACCCAGATTACAATAGTGACCTAATCACAGAAATCACAGCTGATGGCTGGTGGGAAGTGGACAGAGGAATTGAAAGGGGCCTCGAGGAAACACAAGGACGTTGGCACTCCTGATGGTAGTGACAATCTCATAGGCAGATACGCGCTGCAGAGACCTGTAGTTGTACATTTACGATATACAGTTTATTGTAGATGAGTTACAATTCTGTAAGCGGTTTAAAACTCCAGGTACCTACACGGCATGACTACTTCACACCACCCCACGTTCATCTCCGGCTCATCTGTGTGTCTCTACAGAACGAGACCCATGACTGTGTGTCCTGGAGCTTGTGCTAAAGCTGTTCCAGAAGTTTCTCAGTACATACAACTTTGTCTGCAAAGCGAATCTTAAAGCTCAGAAATGTAAATGTGGGTTTAGCAACACTCAACCTTTTTAAATCACAGAAATTCTTTACATGGAAAAAATTGAGATTTCTAAGTATAAGAAGTTTTTGAGGTGCTCACTTATAATCCCAGCACCATGGCAGGCTGAGGCAGGAGGATTACAATTTCGAGCATAGTCTGGACAACTTAGTAAGACTTTGTCTCAAAGTACGTAAAAATCTCAAAGACATAGGGGTAGGTAGATAATTCATGAACAAGAACCAAACTGCATGGGAAATACTTCCCAGAATCAATAACTGGGATCACGTCTTATTAAAGAGTTTCTGCATGTCGAAAGAAATCTCCAGCGGAGTGAAAAGAAAACCCACAAACTGGGAAAAAATTGTAGCAAACTGTCCCTCAGACAAAGGACTTCTGTCTAGAACTTATAAAGAATTAAAAAAATCAGACCCTTGAAATTCAAACACCCAATCCAAAAATGGGCATCCAAGATGAACACACAGTTCTCAGATGAAGAAATACTAATGGCAAATAAATACATGAAAAAATGTTCATCATCATTGGTCATTAGAGAAGTGCAAATTAAAACCACACTGAGATTCCATCTCACTCTGGAAAGAATGGCCAGGATCAACAAAACTACCAACAACAAATGCTGGAGAAGCTGTGGGGTAAAAAGGAACTCTCCTGCACTCTTGGTAGGAGTGTAGACTGGTGCAAGCACTGTGGAGGTCAGTCTGGAGATTCCTCAAAAAGCTGGGGATGGAGGTCCCATTTGACCCAGCTATTCCACTCCTAGGCATATTCCCAGAAGAACTGAAAACATCATACCACAGTGATATATGTGCACCCATGTTTATAGCAGCACAATTTGTAATAGCCAGATCTTGGAAACAGCCTAAGTGCCCATCAACTGAAGAATGGATAAAAAAATTGTGGTACTTTTATACAATGGAGTGCTACTCAGCTATAAAGAATGATCACATTGAGATATTTATAAATAAATGTATGCAACTTGAATCCATACTCATAAGTGAAATAAATCAACTCATAGGTATAAATATCGCATAGTCTCCCTAGTGTAAGAAAAGGTAAGAGTACATAAGATTCTATGGTAATCATGGATCCCCATTGTATTGCTTTGAAGACTTGTAATGTTTTCATTCATTGGTTGGAATGGTTTTATTCTCTTTTGTTTGACCTTATTATGTGTGATTACGGCGCCCTTTTCTGTCCATGCCGTGTCCTAGTCCATCCACGCCTTGTGACAATCGCTTCTCCAGGAAAAGGACACTGCATGTGGGAATTGGGCGCGGGGATCTTGGAATGTTTTGTACTGATAATTGTAATTTGTGTAGTTCACATGTGTATGTTTTTATGTAATGCTCAATATGGAGTCGAGGGTGGAGACTCCAGGGGGGT
>PVLA01000613.1:0-105584 GCA_004027455.1 Hydrochoerus hydrochaeris
TTTCCTTGTTATTTTTAAGAGATCTTTCCTTTCATCATCACACACTGCAAACTTATCTTCAAGTTTTGATAGTCTTTAATTAGTTTCTTTTAAGGAGTTTTGCCAGCTTTCAATGGAGTTTTTAATTTCCTGGTAATCTCTTTGAATCTGCTTCATGTGTTCTATATTTTCTTTATATTCTTAATCGAATGTTTCTCTCCTTTTGTATGTTCCTCCCTTCTTCTGTCTGTATCATCCTGAGAGATGCTACCTGAGAGCATTTATTTTATTACTCTACTCATATCTTGCTTTACCTGATTTAATATTTCAGTTTTGAGCTCGTCTACAAGGTCTCGAAGATATCTCTTAATGTCTATTGAAGCCATGTCTGATGTTGCATGTTTGCCACCCTCAAGTCTCCCTTGTTTTTCCCTCTCTTGGATCAGTGCTCTCAGGGTTCTGGGCTGGGTGCCTCCTCTTGCCTCTCTCTACAGTCATTGCCCTGGCTTCTTCCACACAGGTTACAGTGCAGGTTCCAGCCCCCTTCCCTGTTGGCCATGTTTCCTCCAAAGCATGCTGGCAAGGGACCTCCACCCTCTCCTGCCTGCTCTTGTCACTGAGGTGCAAGCAGTGGCTGCTTATGACTGCCCCTCCCCACCAGGCCAGCCAAACTTCAGGTGCCTTCACCCAGTTAGTACTTGCTAGGCACAGGGAATTGATTTGCAACAGCTCATTGGGTCCCAGCCAGGGGCACGGCCCAGTCCAAGCAAATCCCACGAATCTGCTCTGGGGAGGGAGGAACCAACCAAGTCACTGTCACTCCCAGTTTAGGCTCCTCCTGCCAGATTCCAACATGTTGGCCTTTTGGTCTTTCCCTTTCTGTGTGTGGGGAGGTATCATTCTCAGCACTGACCATGGATTAATGAAGGTCCCTTCACCAGCTCCTCTCTCCGTTGGGTTCACCAACCCCTGACTTCAGTGCTGCTGTGCTTCCTGTGAGTGGCAGTCGGAACGAGTTTGGCTAGCTCTGTTGGTCAGTGTGGATTCAGGCAGTTGTAAACTTAGCAGGTCACTGTGAATGAAAATGCTGTGTCCCATAATTTTTAGCTGTTTCAGATGTAGTCCTGACATATTTGATGAGCTTTTTTACATTTTAATTTCTTCCTGTGTCAAGAGGATCCATCTCCCTCTGTCTTGGTCTCTCCTGAGTGTTTTATTCTGGCATATAAGTTGTTTCTCCTGGGAGGCTTTGTATTTTGTTTCTCACTCATCAGCCATCTTGACTTCCTCCTGATATTTATTTTTACACTAAGTAGAAGGAAAGCCTCTTTCTTATTTGACAATGGACTTATAAATATGTGGGAGTATGTGGGATATTGGAGAAAAAATATTCCAGACAGAGAAGGGGACAACAAGAGCAAATGTTCTGAGGAGGATATTTCTTGATAACTTTTAATAGCAGCAAATGGATAACTTCCAGATTTTTGGAAGGACTTAGTTGCAGAGAGAAGAGTGTAGATGAAACAAGTTTGAGTGTAGATGAAACAGTTACCTTCATGTATAAAGATAACTTCTTGGATATAAGCTTCAAATAGTATTAATTAAAATGTGAGATAGTGACATATGAGTTTGAAGTCAAAGAAATAGCTCATAACTTGAGATTATATAAACACATATGTTGCTAGTGTATAGTCTAGATGAAAATACAAATGAAGATTGTATACAGAAAAAAAGAGAACATTACAACTGAGCATTTGGGATTTCAAGGAAAGGAATAATTAGGCGGATGGACACGTGAAGCTAGTGGAAAACCAAATCAACATGACTTTCAGTGGTGCTGATGTGACAAGTTAGATGCAGCAGAAAAGCCCCCACATAAAGGGGATAACTCGCCCTGTAAGAGTGACACCCACACTCCAGGGGAGAAAGCAAGCAGGTATATATAGGAGCAGAATCTGCTTGTTTGAGCAGTAGAGGCAAAGACTATTTGACTCAATCATGGGTGAGGATAACCTGTGGGGAGAGAAGGGAGCGATCAAAATATAAACCTGAAAACATTAAGTTCGACATCCCAGTGGAAATCTTGTTCCGTAGCCTACATCCATCACTTAACAGAATACTGATTACATTCCCCATTTCCACACAGGACAAAGGATAGGTCTTGGTTTGAATGGTACCCACAGTGTGGGGGTTAGGGTTAGGGTTAGAGCACGGACAGACCCTAGAGCTAGGCCTAGAAAACAGGGATTTCCTGAAGATGTTGGGAAGAAAACACTCAGCTAATAACAGGAATTTTTATCCTTGTCTCAAATTTTTGGGAGGGATTTCTCTATTTTGTATCATATTTATCCTTCCATCTTTGAGTTTTGAGGATTGTGGTTATTTTTCTCTTTACATTTTCTTTTTTCCCTTACTTTATTTCTCTTCTTTGTTATTTGCCTACCAACCTTTATTCTCTTCTTTCTTATTTTGCTTTTATCTCCTATTTAACTCTGTTTTTCTGTCTTGCAATTCCTCTCTATCACTATTAATTTTGTTTTACTCACTATTACGATAACTATATTTTCTTTTTTCTCCTCTTTCTCATATATGTTGATTACTTTTGCAATTTCTTTATATTCTAGATGAAATGCACTCTCAGTCAAAGCATCAGAAAAATTCTTCACGGAATTGGAGAAAGCAAATGTAAAATTTGTATGAAACCCAAAAAGACCTAGAATAGTTTAAACAATTCTGGGTAAAATAGCAAAATAGGAAGCATCACTGTTTGAGATCTGAAGTTATATTTCAAAGCTATTTAAAAGCAGAATGGTACCAGCACAAAAATGCACATGAGGATCAATGAAATAGAATAGAAAATGCAGAAACAACCCCAACTACATTAAAATACTTTCTCTTACCATGTACTAAACTAAAATTGAAATGATCAAAGAACTAAATGTTAAAACAGAAACACTTAACCTGCTAGAGATCAATGCAGAGATTTCTAAAAAATTTGAACCTAGAAATTCTATTTAAACCAGATATTCCCCTTCTCAGTACCTTCTTGAAAGAGTTAAAGACATAATAATACATGTATACCCAAGTTTATACCAGCAAAATTCACTATAGCTAAATCATGGAAACAGTGGTAAATTCCCTTTAACAGATGAGGATAAAGAAATGTGGTATTAATACACAATGATGTACTACTCTGCCATAAAGAAAGGTACACTGCAGTCACATGTAGAAAAATGGATGCAGCTTGAGACTCTAAATGATAAGAGAATTAAATCAGACACACAAGGTTAAGTATCACATGTCTTCTCTTGTATGAGAAACCCTAAGTATAAATAAGGAGCAAAATAAAAGGCAGATTTTTGGAAGTAGAGACATAGCTCTTTCATAGAGAGAAGGGAATCCAGAGATAAAAGAAGGGAGAAGAAGGGGAGAGGGAGGAAATGAATGAAGCAATTAAGATGTGTCAGGTACATGTACCAACTCCACATAAGAAACGTAACTATTACTGGTGCAGATATGTACAAAAAAGAAAGGAAGTCATGTGATGTGTTAGGGAGGAAAGGAAAAGTGCAACAAAAAACAGGAATTAAGATATATGATATAAGAGCTAGAGATATAAATCAGTGACAGAGTGCCTGCCTGGTAAGCGTGATGCTGTGAGTTTAATTCCAGGTACAACAAAAACAAAACAAAACAACAACAAAACCACAAGTTATATTAAAAACATATAACCATAGCCAACAAAGAATGTAAACATCTACTACACATGTGTATTAATGAAAAGAGAGAAAGAAAAATCAACTGATTTTATAGACTATAGAGTATATACAATTAAAAAAAAAGAATTGAAGACAACACTTCAGCTTTATTTATTTTTCTGCATTCAGTGTTGGTAATAGAACCCATAGGCAAATATCAGGCAATTGTTCTGCCAGTGAACTTCATTCCAGCCCTTGAAACAGTGGTTAGAGACAGTGTTTGATTTTTTTTTTTAAGAAGATGGGTAAGGAACAGAAAAGAAATTAGAATGTTTTTCATGAAACAAACGGAACAAATGGCCTCTTTTGTTTCATTTCTTCACAACTGAGGAAGTATTATTATATTTAAGCATTTATCCATGTGTAACTGAAGAAATAAGAAACAGAAGATCTAGAAGAGAACAAACTCTGCTCATGAGTTGGTGAAAGAGTATAAGAACTTATTGCGTTTCTCACAACTAGAGATTTCCCAACTGTGGTTCCAGGCAGAAAGGCATGCAAGTGATCTTTTTTATACCAGGGATTGAACTAGACTTCACACTTGCCAAGCAAGTGCTTGTGCCACTGAGCTAAATCCTCAGCCATGCAAATGATCTTGCTGATAAGTGAGTAGATGTATTACATGAATGTCTGACTAGTTACTGGGATTCAATATCCAACATCTAAAAATTTAAAGGAAAAGACTATGTTAGCTCATAGTTTGTGGAGTTTTCAGTCCATAGTTGGCTGGCTCCAAGTCAAGGTGGCATGGCAGAGGGACATGGCATTGGATAAGATGCTGAGGGATAGTGTCTGGGAAGCAGGCAATGAGGGTGGACCTGGGAAGGAAGATAAACATTTCCAACCACACCCAAAAACTCCCCAGTTCAGACAGATTCCATCTTTTAACAGCAAGTCAGCAATAAAACCCAATAATCCAATCACCTTTCAAAAATCCATCTATGAATACATGAGTCTCATGAGGATTATCTAGATATAAACTGTAACATTCTGCCTCTGGCCGTGAAATGACCCACACACGTGTTTAGCCAAAATATATGTGGTCCATCTCTAAGAGTTGCCAATGTTTCTGCACTACTGAAAATCCAAGTCCAAAGTCTTTTTTTTTATAACTAAAATGAAACTCTTAGCTATGAGTATCTGTAAAAAATACAAAAGTGAAGTTAAATGCTGCCAACTTACAATGGCACAGAATAAACATTTCCATTTCAAAAGGGAAGAATAGAGGAATAGAAACCAGTAATACCAAAGGAAGACCAAACCCAATCAGGGCAAACATTAAATCCTGTACCTCCGTGTTGTGCCTACGGAGCTAATGGTGGTGCCTTCAGAGGTCTTGAGTAGCACACTCCTGTGGCATTACTCACGGTTATAGTTTAATTACATCTCACAGGCTTTTCCTGCTCCTTGCAGCTCTCCTGAGATGTTGTACTTTCTTATCTCCTCCAACTTTCTGGAGTCTGCAACTGCATCTTCACACTTCCAGCTTCCCAGAATAAATTAAATTACCAGAATAAAAATTTAAAACAAATATTCTTTATGTATAATTCTCATTTTTAGTAATCTAGATTACTTATTCTTAGATGAACTTTATAAAGAAAATACAATCTTGTATATGCTTAAAATGCATGGAAGAGGTTGCATTTTCAGAGAAACCCCAAAACAGTATGCCTTCAGTCAAGATAAACTGTCTGTTTTTTTTTTTAATGATTAGACAAAACAAGAAAGGTCACTACATATAGGTAAAAGGAGCAGTTAAGCAGAAAGATATAACAATTTACATGTTTATGCACCGTATAGTGGTATACTCAACTTCTTAAAACTAAAACTTCTTGACAAAAAAGATATCTAGACAGCAATATAATCATAACAGGGGATTATACCACCACTTTGATAAGTAATTTGGGTGCCAATCTGAATGAGTTAAAAACACCTAGTGTATCCATGGAGTGCTGTTCTTTGTGTCTGGTAATGACTGACACATAGTTTACAAATTGAGACTGGAAGATGCAACCTGCATGTGAGTGTCACCAAAAAATAGGCTTGTAGCATGGATAAAATAAAATAGGAAGAAGCAGAAAGTCTTCCATTTTTTTGCTTCAGAAGATCTCTAGGCTTCAATGTTGACTTTGGATATTCCTCTGTAGTTCTTTCAGGCTTTTAAAACAGACTCAAGACCTTTCAGTGCAGATCCTTTGGGTTTCTGACAAAGACTCACACAGCACTTTCCAGTGAGCTCTGGGCTTTCAACTTTGGAATGAGTCCTTTGAGTCTCCAACACACAAATTGCCATTTTACATTTTTGCACCTGTGACCCACAGGTAGTTATTCTGACCCTTCTTAGTAAATCTTTTCTATATTATATACAGTATATGTTCATCTAATGAACAATCAGAGACACAGATTTTAATACCACAAATAAATTTATCACTGAGTCTGTACTCAATCATGTGTTTAAGATACTTTTGGAAGTGTTTTGCAGAAAGAGTTTGGAAAAATTTAGACATGCCAACTGGAGAAGCAGAGGGCTATGGGATGAGTTTGGTAGAAGATTGTTATTGGGCCTCAGAAGATCAATATGCTAATAGAAATGCAATTGGTAAAGTTCAAGCTCAGCATATTTTAGTTCAAAACAAAACTCTATTGGCAGTTGGACTCCAGGCCATTTGCAATATATTTTGGCAGCAAACTTATTTGCTTATATTCTGAAATTTTTGTGGGAGACAGATTAGGGGTAGTGGGCTAATAAATCTAGCAACAAAAATTTTAAGACAGCCTAGTATTCAGGATGTAGTATTAGTACAACTTGCTAGTTATAATCAAGTTGATAGTGGTATCTTAGTTCATGAATGCTTTTGTTTGTAAACAGTTGGGTTTACAAATGAAAGCATTTGACAACTTATTGTTTTTGTTGCAAACTCTGCATCCAGTGACCAACATGTACATGGCCATCTTTCCTAAAAGAACATGAAAGTGGCCATCAATTCCAAAAACATGAAAATAATGAAGTTCATGAACCAAGAAAAATCTCTATATTGGGAATGATGCCAAACAACTCTGAAAAAAATTTCATTTTCCCCAGAAAGGAAAGACATCTACTCTTGGATCAGCAGAAAACACAGTTGCTGAAAAATAAAAAGCTCCAATAAAAATATTCCCAGTACTTTACAAAAGGACAATAGAAAGATTGCTTAAGAGAATTAGAGGACTAAGCAAAACATTATCTTTGTGGGCTCATGATTACAAATATAAAAGATGATTTTGAGAAAAGAGCCCAGGACACTACACTCCAGAAATGCTATTTTGGGAATAGATTCCAAGGGAATTGCTTTCCCAACTTTTGGATTATAGTGTTGAGCTATCAAGTCTATCAGAAGATTCTACACCTATAATTCTAAGGGAACTGCTAATGTTTGAGATGGCAACAGACTTTGGTGTTTGTCATCAACATGGTGCTGTATTTACAAGCATCAGCAATCCATGAGTTTTAGGATAAGGTGAGGTTTCACCCAAATTTCATCCAAATTTCAGAAGGCCCAGAAGGCTGACCAGAATGCCCCCGAGATGACAGTATGTGAACCTGTAAGAATGAAACTTTAAGGTACAGTGGAGGCCTCCAAAATTTGGAGAAGCTAGGAATATGGGACATCTAAGAAAACTCACAAGGAATGGACAAAATCAATCCAAGAAGAGATGGTTAGAAGTATCCCCATGAGCACTGGGGTGGATCCATGAGAGGTGTGCCGTGAGAGGTACAATTACCCATGCATTGGGATGGATCCACCCAAGCCCTTTCAGGCTCACATTTCACCATAACTTGTCTTGGGTGATGGACACTGTGATACAGGATTTATTTCTTGCCCTGCTATGTTTCAGTGTTGCTTTGGTCCTATTGGTTTATCTCCCTCTATTGTTTCCTTTTGAAACAGGAGTATTTAATATATACTGTGGAATGTCAGCAGAGTACAACTTTCATTTTGATTTTTATAATGACTCACAGATAAGAAGCAGGGTTTAAAATCAACAGACAGTAATCAATAGTGTTGCAGCACAGCAATAAGGCACACACAGAGAAATAGTCCCATGCACAGTAGTGTAAAAACAAATTTAAGTACCTAGGAATGAACCTAACCAAAGACGAAAAGGGCTCTCTAACTAAAACTGTAGTACTTTGGAAAAAAGAGATTAAGGATAAGCTTAGAAAATGGAAAAAAAATTTCCTGTTCACAGAAACAAAATTATCAAAATAGCCATGCTACAAAAATGATATATATAGATTTAATTCAATTGTAATCAAAATATAAATAGCATTTTTCACAGAACTATCAAAACATTCTTAAAATTTATATTGATCCAGAAAAAATGAGGTTAACAATGCACAGAGGGCAAAATAGGAAATATAATCATAGGTTTCAAGTTATACTAGAAAGATTCAGAAATAACTTACACAAAGACAAGCTGACTAATGAAAATAGAACTGAAGGCATAGAAACAGCGCTATGCACCTGTAACAATCTGGTCATTGACGAGTGAGCCAAAAACACACTGGAGGGATCACTGCCCCTTTAACAAATGGAGCTTGGAAAACTGGGTATCCACACAGAGAAGAACATGCCTACACCTGTATCATGAATTCTTCACTAAAGTAGGACTAAAATTGATCAGATACCTAGATATAGAGATTAAAGTACTGAATCTGCTGGAAAATAAAATAGATAAATCATTCGAACACATAGGCATTGGCAAAGACTTCCTTAATTTCACAGGACCTAACTCTTAACAATCCACAAATAGAAAATTTTCTATTTAATGCAAAACAGAAGACACTGAATATAATGACAGCTTACAAAGTGAAAATACTTGTCAGCTGCTCAATCATTAAAGGACTTAGAATAAATCAGAACTCAAAAAGTACAGCCCCCAAAACAAATCACCTTATTAAAAAATGGACAAATGAAATGAAAAGACACTTCTCAAAAGAAGAACAAATGTCAATAAATCATATTAAAATGTTCCTCATCTTTGTCAGTTAGGGAAATGCAAATCAAAACAAAGTAAGAATTCATCTTACTCCATTAAGAAAGGCCACAATTCAGGACTTAAAAAGAGCAAATGCTGCAGGTGCTGTAGGGGAAAGGGAACCTTGCTTCACTGTTACTGGAAATCAGTGTGGAGATTCCTAACAAAACTAAAATTAGAAATTCCACGTAACCCATTGATTCATTCTCTCCAAAACATAATAAAACACAAGACTTTTTATTGGGCTCATATTTTCTTCTGATCTTATTCAAATATGTTTTAAACTTCATTTTATATACATTTCACAGGTAAACACTGATATATCATACTAGAAAAAATGTTCAATAACCCTAATGATCAGGTAATACTGTAGTATTTGTTCTTTTCTCATTCCCAGAAATTTACTCAGATCATAAATATAATTAATCATCAAATAACTGACCTTTCTTAATCACTTTCAGATTCTGGAACATTGAATTATTGTCTTGTGGTTGTGGGAAATAATTGTTTCTGTGAAATAATCTGTAGTAACTAGATTATGAAATTAGTTTTTCTAAATTATGATTTTTTTCAATGTTCTAAAATGCACCAGATTAGTAATTTCAAATTAATTTACTTTTTTAAAGACTGACCTATATTTAGCTTGGTGAAGTAGGCTGTGGAATTAAAATAAATGTGAAAAGATTAAAATATTTTCCAAAAGGAAAGCATTATTTACATAGAGTGCTCATATTTTCAGAAACAAAACTCTTCTTGTGCTTTAATTATTACCAATGTCTCTCCTACACATTTCATTTTAGTTAATAATTTATGGTTCCATTTGACATCATGGCATAATATAAAATGCAATGTTTAATGTTAGATATATTTTTAAAAATGGTAGTCTGCTGCTATGGTCTGGATATGATGAGTACATTTCCTAAAGATTCCTGTTATTTTTTTATTCTATTGTGACATAATAATAAGGTAGTTTTATCAAAGTACACTGTTACATATGGGGCCCTTTCTGGGTCATTAAGATTAAATAATGTGAGCAGGATACGTTACCTATGGCTGAACACTGGTTTCTATAAGAAGAGATTCCAAAGGAGCACATATGTAACTCATTTTGTAAGGCAATATTACCTGCAGTATGTCAGGACTGTGACATCCACCCAGCCATACCTAGATGCAGCCCCTCAAACTTGTATCTTTAGAACAATGAGCTAATTAAACCTCTTTCCTGTATAGTTTTACACAGCCTCCAATTTTTGGACATAGTAATGAGAAGCAGGTTGATATGTCTGTCATGTTTCAGTGTTGTTTGCAAAATTACTTTGTTATATGTACACAATAAGTAAGTATATGGCAAAACTCAAAAGTAATCACACATATATTACTCTCAGCGAGAAGTCTTCTAGTTTTCACAGATTCTTGTTTTGTGGATACTCCACAGAGGCAGGACAGTCCCAGTCAAATTTGATCTGTAAGTTGAAAATGGTGATGCCAGACACACGTCAGGGAAGTATAAAAACTTTGCTACTTACATAAAAAACGAGCAGAGCAGGTCCCCTACATGGGCCTGAAAATGACTTGAGAGGATAGGACAGAGGAACTCTCTTAGATTTTGTTTTGTTTTGAATTGATTTATTTTTAATTCTTGCTAAAAACTGAGCAGGTCATAAGGTTTCTGCTGGCAGGCAAGAGACTGTGAGTTGGAATATTTTACTAAAACAAAGGAATGAGCACCATTTTTCTAGGATACCCAGATGTGGGCAGACAGAAACAATGATGGTAAGACTTCAAAGCTGTTAGCAGCAAGCCTTTCACACTAAAATAGGTTCTGTTGCAATCCTTACCTACACTGTTTTCTTTATGCATGGTCACACTTGTTATTAACTCACTAGATCTAGCAATCTTTCTATATCTGTTTTAATTAAATTTTAAAATGTATAAATAAATCAACTGGTCAGCACCCTTATTTCAAACTATTACTGGCATTTTATGATCTGTATAATAATGCTACATCAAAACTTATTTTAATGTAGAATATTTTACTAGATACAATATCCTCAAAATATATTTAGTCTATAAAATTCATTATGAGATAGAGAATTTAAGTGATGAGAATGGCAGGCCAATAATAATAATGATAATAAAATAAATTTCATTGAACATGGGCCAACTACAAAATTTAACATGTAACTGTTATTAAAATAGCAAAACATATTGGAAACCACTTTAGATAATATGAGTATATTGCAAAGTAATATTGTTTCATGGTTTATGTTAGAGTAGGACATCTTGAAATTTTTCTTTTTGTGGAGTAGTAAACATGACATTCATGAAATAAAAGGGGATTCAGGAGAAGGATAAGTCTTCCTTTTACATTGATATGATTCAATTATACTCAATACACTTTTTAAATAAGAAATCTGAATTCATAGAAAGACAGAGACAGCACATCATACCTGATGGATATGAGATTCAGGACACAAGACTGGAAGAAATGAAAACACAGTGTTGTCATGGAAACATATATTGAAAGGTTAGAACCAGCTACTGAGGTCAGACAGCAAGGGCAGCACTTAGCCCTGTAATCTGTCCATAACCCCCTGGATATTAAATAGAAAACTTTTAAATATTGAATGTAGGCCAGGTACCTTAAGACATTTCAATCTGTTTATCTGATTGTTCTTACAGATTTACAATAAAAAAGAATAACATCAGACAAAATAAAAAATGAAATATGAAACAAAGGAAAATATTGAAAACATTATGCTAAGAAATCAGTCAGGCACAAAAGACTAATATGACAAGATATGATTTTGGTGACATTTTCTAAAACCATATGAGATTATAGAGAACAACATTTCAGTAATGTTTTAGAAGGAGAGATTTTGTAAGTTGAAAATGGGCATTTGGATATATTTTGGGGTGATGGGAAACATTCTTACACTGGACTGTGGTTATGGTTCTACTCATACATAAATGAACTAATGATTACCTAAACGTGTAGTAGTTACATTTTATGGTCTGTATATTTACTTCAATTACACTGTTAAATTTAAGCCATTAGACACTATGGTTTAAGAACCTCCTCCGATACTTTATGCATTACCCAGATGTAAGCTCGTCTTTTGAGCTTTGGTTGTGACGTACACTGAACCCCGCTGACAGCTGCCACTTGACCTCATTCTTCTCATTCTCACATTTGCACTTTAGATACGCGGGCGTGTTGGAGATTGTCAAGCAACTGTCAACTCTAGATTTTTGTAGCTGAGTTGCTCTTAACTCTGGCAGAACGGTCATTTCTATAGATAGCTGCATAACACATATGAGCTACACTAAGGAAAGATCTTTTTTTAAAACTTCCATTCCTTTTAATGTTTATTGTCACCTTTCTGTTTCTTCATAAAAAATATTATCTTATAAAATATACATTTTTATTGGCTTTGTTTGTATCTCTTTTACTCACAATGTTTATTCCATAAATGCAGTTGGTCTGAAAGCTGTATGTATGTATTATAAATATACCATGATTTTTGAAAAGCTGTGATAGCTTTATCTTTTGTTATTTCTAGATCTCTAAGTTTGTTTACTATAGTATATCTTATTTATATGTTTTCTGATAAATTTCAAATTTCTGTGGATACAATATCTATTTGATTAATAACATTTTATTTTCTTTTGATGTAGTATTTTTATCTTACAATATGTGTTCCATGTAAATCTTCCATCATATATATTCCATGCACAATGTATGAGTTGTAAATTTTAATACTAGTAAATTTACTTACACATATTTTTGCAGATTTTGACATTTTCAAACCAGAATGACAATAAGAGAAAAAAGGCACTGATGCATTATTTGTGGTTTAGAGGTGCGGCACTGGTAAAAGGCACCAGCATGTCAATTCAACTGTCTGCAAAACCCCTGAAAATCATTCATTCTACGGACACAGAAGAGCCAGGCAAGGGTCTGGGCAAGTGCTTATCTTATTGTACATTCATTTCTGGATTTTTAGACCTTTAGCTCAAAGACAAGAGGCAAAGTGTACTAAGAAAACTATGAAACATAAAAAACAACTGGTGGTGAATCAAGTGAAATTTTTCGAATATAAAAGACATTTGGCTTTACATCCTAACACGGTATTTGAAAATTCAGAATCTCATCATCAGATAAGAGCCCTCTTCTTAACTCCATCACAAGCATCTCATTGAAATGGTTCATATGTAAAACACTCTTGCATTGACTTCATAAGAAAATTAAAATAAATATATCAAGAAATATTAATACAGTGGTACCTCAGTTTACCAACTTTTTTGATTCATGATTTCAGAGAAGACTGTGTTTGTTTTGTGAAGCTGGCTGTGGTTGTGTTTGTCCCCCAATGTAGAGTTCACCAGAAGAAGTGAAATTTTGCCAGATGTCTGTCTTTGGAAAACAACCAGCTTGTGAAAAGAACCATTTGTGAACAGAGGTATTGCTGTATATTATTATGATGAAAATAAGATGTGCTACTTCTATTACTCAACATAGTGGCTCATAGATTAAGTATGTGGTAAATATATATATATATGAATGGCTGTATACCTATGTACACAGAGCACATGCATAAACATACATATATATATTTCCTGTACTGTATGCATATAGCATATAACTATATATGAAAAAAATTATTCCTATACTACTTTAAATTGTTTTTTAATAATAACACTGAGTCTCTTTTTAAAAAACATTCTTCTTATTATATTACAGACAAATAATTTTGTGGTTTATTAGAGAAGTATTACATTTTCTAGACTTAATTAATACTCTATTTCCATTTTATTTAAAACTCTTTTTTAGATAACTAATCATGGTTAGGATTGATTTTCTAAATTGCATTTTTTCACAGTATCAATTATTCATATTTAATTGTCAATAAAGTACTAACCTTATGTCCTTGTTTGCTTTATTGAACTATCTGCCACATTATGCAAAAAGTATTTAAAACAGATTCTATTCTCTTCTGCTGTTTCCAAAAGATGTCTAGTTAATTGAAATTTCTAATAATTGGGCTAGTTTTGTTAGTGTTCTAGAAATACAGAAAGATTATAATCTTATATTTTTCTGTTTAAAATAAGCTATGGATTCTTATAAAACTATTATCTATGGGTATTCCCTCAGTCCCATGGATTAATTACCTATTAATCTGTATACATTCTATTATATCATTTAGATGAGTTGCCAAAGATTTACATAGAGATGACATGGTACAGATCCAGTGAATCATCCAAAATTATAAAAGAGAAAAAAGACAAAACACAAATCACTGTTAAAGTACAGCAAAAAAGGAGCAAGGCTAACAAATATTTGAATTTTCAAATATACACTGATGGTGAAAGTGGAATAACTATTTCTTTTAGCTTTAATTTCATTATAGGTTTAGCAACTATTTTCATCAAATATTTAAATACACAATTTTCTCATGTTTTTTGAGAGGAATAACAATTTAGTAGGTTTTCATGATATATTAAATGGAAACAAAGTTAAATTCACCCAATTTATAAATAAAGGTAAATATCTATAATTTTGGAATTTATGTCACATTAGCAGCGAAAGTTTTTCCTTCAAATTCCCAAAGTGCGTTTTCAATTTTCACTCTCCTTTCTTCACATGAATAGTTGTGTTATGTATAGAACCCTCTAATGGCTTTGTGTTTTAATGTTACAGATTAAATATTTGTTTCCTCTTCTTTAAAGTTCATGTGTTCAAATCCTACTGTCTGTTTTTTTTAGGAGTTGAGGCCCTTAGGAGACAAGTAAGATTAATGAGGTCATGCAAGCAGAACCTTCACGAATGGAATTTATGCCTGCATTAAACCCCAAGACCTTTGCTTATTTCTTCTATGTATTAAGTTAGGAGAGGAGAAAAGTTGGTAATCTGAAATCAGGACAGATCCCTCACAAGAAGTTCATCTGGGGAAACACCCCAACCTCAGACTTTCAAACACCAGAACTCCATGAGATTTAAATTCAAGTTTTTGTAAGTCATCCGATCTTCAGTACACACTGCTGTAGCAGCCTGAACAAGGACATTCACCAAATGAAGGATAATAACCATACATTTTTTTTTGGTTAATTTATATAGAAGCTGTATTTGAGATCACAGTTTTAAAGATTGTAATCCACAGTTGGTTGGCCTGGTTCCTTTTGGATCTTTAGCAAGGCAGCAAATGGGGATTGGGGAGGGCATGAAGAAAAACATATGTTCACCTTACAGTTGGAAAACAAGCAGACAAAAAACAGAGAAAAAATAAGGGACAGGTATTCCCCCATCTATGTAAGGTAGACCCCATGGGCCTAACATATTCCATGAGCACCCACCCCTCAAAGGTCCCACCACCTCCCAATAATAGCCAGTTAAGAAATAAACCTTTAACATAGGGGGTCCTCCAGAGTCATTCAAGATCAAAATGATAAGATGTTGCTTGCTATTTTCTTTATAAAGATCATGCTAAATTTACCACCATATCCAATGTTTCAGCAATCTGACTCTTTAGGCTCTACCTTTAAAAATTAAAACATTTTTCCATCATTTTAATATGAATTGGTCTTGTTACATCCTTTAGCTTATAAATAGAATGTGTTTGAAGTAAAAGGTGAAACTTTTGATTTTACAAATTCCAGATATCTTGCAACTGCTGTGTATTTTACTTGTGAGGTGCCTATATGTCTCATAAGGAGAAACAAACCTAAACTTACTCACAAATAAAAATACTTGTAGAAGAACCCGTTTGTCCCAATGAAGGACGCTCTAGGCCAGACTCCGATCAGCTAAGTCTCAAGCTGGTGAAACACATATAAACAGATTTAGCATATTTGCTTATCTGACCCATAATCAAAATCAGGCACAGTCTAGCCACATCTGACAGTCCACCCAGGTAACACACAATCATGAACAATGAAACCGTTGTTTTAAAGTTTTGTTTTGTTGTTTACCACTATTTCCTATATCTATTTCACAGCTCAGTGATTAAAATTTAGGGTATTATATTGTGTATTTCAACATTGTAGAGAGGAAATTCCAAATATTATGTATCAAATAATTACAAACATTGATGGATACATAAGGTGATGGATGACGTTAATCATTCCTCATTGTAGAGTCAGTCAGTGGAGTTTGTATCCATAAATGGAATCAACCAATAGACTAAAAATTCTTGAAAAATATAATTATGTGTACACTGTATATATAAAAACTTTTTCTTGCCATTCTTCCACAAACAATATGGTATAAAATTTGCTTACAAAAATGTAAAATTTATTAATTGTTAAAAGAATCTAGGGATGTTTTAAAGCATATAGGAATGTATTAGGCAACTTCTTCCTGTTACTGTACAAAGTTACCAGAAGTAATCAACAGGCAAAGAGGTAAGGTTTGTTAGAAGAAATATTTGGAGGTTTGAGTCCTTATCTAATTTGTCATGCTGCTTAAAGACTTCCATTAGCAAAAATCAAGGACCAAACATTTAACGCATGGGCTATTCAAGATCCAAACTGTAGTAAAGGAAATATGCTTAGATTGTTTTCAGACACTGTGATATTTTACATGATATATATGAGCATCTCTAGGTTTTGGTATCTGTAGGTCCTGGAACTAATACCTTTTATTTCTCAAGAGGTTGATAACAAATGTCAAAATAACACATTGTGCCCCATAAATATAAGGATATGAGTTCTCAATTAAAATATTATTCATTTAAAAATCTTAAATGCTTCAGTGGCTCAAGAACTCATTAAATATATTATGAATCATTTTTAAAATTTATTTTTGTTAATTAATAAATTAATTTTTTGAAAGAGGATCTTGTTATGTAGTAAAGATTGACCTTGAAATCATTATGTAGCCTAAGCAAACCTTGAACTCTTAATAATTGTTCTGCTTCAGCCTCTCAAGTGCTAGGATTAGAGAAGTAAAATATCTTGTCCAGCCAAATTTATTTATTTTTATTCTGCTGGTCAAGATTGAACCCTTTTGCTCATACACACTGACCATGTGCTGTGCAAATTAGTTACACTTTAACTCTACCCACCTCTTTAACTCTAATTGCAATAATCTTCATCAGAATGTGCAGCTTTTAAGTGATTGCAATGTTATCCTTACTCGTACTTGTTAAAACATAGTTTGAATATTCATACTTTTCTCATTATCAAGAAAAAGAATGTTGTGTATAAATAATTGAACCTGTAATGCACTTGAATGACACAAAAATTAAAGCATTTTGTAATGCAATTTTTTGTTTATAATACAGAATTACGACTTTATTAGTTGTTGAAATGAATAAATCCTCATGCTGACATCCTGAGAATTAAAATGAAACAAAAATTAAATGAAATATATTTATTCTATATCTATGCAATACTTTTGCTAATAGCATATGTAAAATAAATTCTTAAACAATTATCCATATGACTATTTAGTAGAGTGTTAGCCATTGTTTTATCTGTTGATTGTGAAATTGTAGAGACAAGGGAATCTTTCGTCAGTGGTGTTAATGAGTACCATTTGGTAGAGATAATCAGTGAATGCTTTGACAATGCATGGCTAGTAGGTCTACAGTTAATAATAAAAATAAAACTTAAAATATGGCTCTTGATACCTTTCTTGGAGATTTTGACTGAGGATGGCAGCTCCTTGAAAACCTTTATAAAGAATGGTTCTTTTCTATCAGGGAATATTGTCCTCTTCAACTGAGTGCAGCTTTGAGGGGACACATATGAAGCTGTGGAGGAGGAGCCCTGCTCCAGCCAGGCAGATCACACAGACCAACACTGATGACCAGAACAGTGAAAGAAGTGGCAGCCAGATCTCCTACAAATTTTTAATTATGGATCTTAATGTAAAGGTACATAAAAAGTTATTTATGTGTATATCACATCAGCACTTTATTAAAATATGTAACCAAAACTACACACTTTTTAAAAAAGTACACACATCTAAAATACTTTTTATCAAGTGGAATTGAATATTGTGGTATAAAAGGGCAAATGTAAACAGTGACTTGCAATATGTAAAATAGAATGAGTGAATAAATGCATAAATTGAGAGTGTGAAGATCAGAGCTGATATTCTAAACACTGACAGTGATGAATTGTATGTACCTAAGGTTGAAATGAAAATATACTTTTAAAAATAATATAAGAATAGTATATATATGTTTTTACAATATTTCTTGATAGTTAATGTGGATTAAGCTAAGAGCTCATGTTTTGCAAGAAAAAGTTATTCCTAATTCTTTGACACTGGAATTTTAAGAGGTTTTAAATTATTAAAATTTATAACATCTTAAGTGTAAAATGAGTGTTTAAGAATTAAAAACATAGTACACTAGCATCCTTTAATATTTCAGAAGTCCTTATTTGACTATCAATATTTATTACTGTGTTTCAAGTGCTTTTTCTCTGTTTTCTGAATTATCCACCATGGGTTTTCCTGGATTTTTTTGTCTTCCAGGACTATATTTGTTAGATTAAATTAATTTAGTTGTATTTTCTAATTAAATTATTATAATTTTAAATGTCCATTTCATTTGTATATTCTGTCTTTATTAAAGTGTTGATTTTTTTCTATATTCCTCACCAAAAAACATGTTGTTAATAGCTAGTATATGCCCTTTGATTCTTTAACTAGTTCCTTTCCATGTAATTGACCCTCATTCTGTTTTTGAAACAGTTTCTGATTTTACTTCTCTGCCATAAGGTCTCCTAGTCTCATTAAGTTCTTTCTCCTTTAATGAATTCTCCTAGTCTCACCTGCAGGTGTGGGAGTGCTCAGAATTCTGTTCTGAGCCTCTCTCCTGATCTATTTTTGACATGTTCATTTACATTTATGCTTAGAAATTTGTGGTTTTAGTTTTTATTAATACGTGTTTGCAGTACCTCATGATTACATTTATCGTGGGAGAACTTGTACGTGTGCATAATAATAGATTTTAAGCACAAGCTCTGAATGAAGCATTTGCTACTTTTACCTTCCTTATCTCTTTCTGCTGCATCTGAGTTGTAGTAACAACAATAGCCCAGTTTCACAATTCAGTAATCTTCTATGCTTGATATCTCTTGTCCTGCATCTTGCATGCATCTTGCCCTGCATCTTCATATTTCTACCTCCAAATTATATCACAAATCCGTTCATTTATCTTCATTTTTACTTCTATTACCAAATTACAAGTCATTGTCACTTATAGCCTGCAGTATTGTCTCATATCCTCCTCGTTGTAACTGATTCATCACACTGAATATAGATTACTTCTTAAAATATTTAGTATCTTTTCCATCATCCTATAGCATCAATGTTCAGACACTTCACATTCTGAGTCTTTGCTTTCCTTCAGCCTAATCTATTACACTACTTTCTGTTTTGCTACTCTTCAATTACTCTGTCCTCCTGTCACTTCTGTCAAATATGTTTTGTTGCCTGAAAGATATTATAATCCACATGGTAGATTCCCTTTGTGTTTCTTCATGAATGACTTTGTCTAAATTTTTTACATTTCAAATTATCTATGATGGATTCACAGAAAATATCTATCTATCCTTTTCAAATGTAGTTCTTCTGTTTAGTTTTTATACCCTGCAAACATCAGTTTCCAATTAATGAATTTATGTAATTGTTTGTCTAATTTCAACTGTGTAGTGTTTAAATGATGACATTATGTTCATTGGACACTCTATACCGTAGCTAAAATTGAAAACTGTGCCACGTAGACTTTTTATAATGAACAGTAATAGAATGAATGATGTGCTTTTCCTTCCATGTGTATGTTATTAATCCTCAGCTGTCATAAGTTAAAGCAATTGTTTTTAACAGTTTATTAAAGATATCCTCAATTTATATTGTAAAAAAATTTACTGTTGATATCTATTATAATTGCATTCTGATTTATACATTTTAAAAATAAATATTATCTACCAAGTTTAGGCTAATCACTTAATTTCAGGGATAATGAATATATCATAAAGTTATTAGGAGCATAAACTAACCACTATGGCTTATTATATTTTCATATATATGTTTGATAACTATTTCATATATCTACTAGTATATAATAAAGCATTCCAAACTGAATGACTTCAAACACAATCTGTCACCACTATATACATGACGTGGGTCAGCTATCTAAATATGCGCATTAACCTTTTTATGTCTCCTTGTGATAATTCTGGTTTCTCATTTGAGAAGAGATAAATTCCTTTGAGGTAGAACATCTGATGACAACACTGGTATGCCCATTTTCTTTAGCTTTTCCTCCCTTCCTTACACTTCTTTCCTTCCTGCCTTTATTATTTTTCTTTGAAACAGAGTCTTGATAAAATTGCTTTGAACTTCTGATTCTCTTCTCAAGCGTCCAAAGCAGCTGAGATTAGAGCAGCGTGCCATAGCACTGCCTAGGGCTTTCATTTTCTATCTCTGCAAAACTGATGAACATGGCGTGTGTGGACCTTTTTCACAGCATGATTGTCTTAGAGTGGCTGTATATATCATTTGGTGGCTCAAATATTCAAGATTAAAAAAACAAATCTACAAGCACTCCTAAGTTTTCATGCAGAACAGGGGCAGCACTGTGCCACACTCTCTTGTCTGAAGCATCACAGATTAGCCTGAATTTAGGGAACTGACATAGATTCCACCTTTCAGTAGGGTGAAAGTCAGTATATTACTGAATATCTTTGCTTTTAAATTCAATAACTGTCCTATGTAATTAAGATCATTCCACACCATAGTTACTTATAATTTAGAATATTCAGCTCATCTTCAAATGCTATTTTTAAAAAAAATTTGTCATGCTCAACAATATACAATTAATAAATGGTTTTGAAAAACAATCATGAAGTAGTGAGAAAAATTTTAAATTTCTTGAAACAGTAATAATGTATGATTATGATATGTTTATAAAACACCTATTTAAAAAGGATATTTAACTCCATTTTATGCTTACAGGAAAACTGAACAAAAATTGCAATTGTTTCTCATAAATCCTGTGGCCCAATGCATGCATACCCCTCCCCATTATCAAAATGCCTCAATGATATTTCATATTTTATGAACCTAATATGACATATATTATGATTCCACTTCCATAGATAATGTTCATAGACCTAAATATAAAACACAAAACTACCAAACTCTTAGAAAATAACATAAACATCTAGATGATAGTGAGGACAGCAATGATTATTTTAGATGCTATATTTTTGACAAATTTATACTGATGTTGGTTCACCAGTATACTAATATAAAATCTCACGGTAAGTTATTTTAGTGAGCACTTTATGTTTTTCTATTTTCTCTCCTGTTTTAGTATATCAGGTGTATTTCAATTCTATTTTTTTTAATTTTTGCTCAAGAATCTTCAAAATACAATCATCACTAACCCAAGTCCACCTTCAACTAACACTCTACTACTTCATGCATAATTCATAATTCCTTATGTCCCTTATATTATTGTTGACAGTGATTATAATTATGCAAAGCCATATACAACATATATCACAAATCAAGGTAGCTGCAGATATTCTATTATGCCAAATATGCAACTTACGAACAATTTAGTCAACAACATACATCTAGGGCAATGACCATATTCTGCCTTACACATCTCCAACTTCATCTATTTATGGCATTTTTTCTTTAGTGTTTGATGCCACCTCATTGTGATAATTAACTGATTGCATCAACTTGAGTAAGAAACACCCAACTGAACTGGTTCTCCATAGTTCTGCATGTGTTTGAAAGGATTTAGTGAAGACAGAAGACCCACTCTGGGATAGGCTTCTGGCTTGAATGGAACAAAATGGAAACAAGAAGGAAGGTTCCTTCTGTTTCTCCAGAGGGGCTCTTCCCTTTCACTTTGTAAGTCTTCAGTCTTCCAGCACAGACCCCTCAGCCCCCTGACACAGACTTGTACAGGACTCTCCCAGTGAGCTCCAGGCCTTCCACCTTTGGCTGGCTCCTTCCATGCCCCAACATATGATAGCCCTCTCCTACCGGTCCACACAGACTCTGCGGGTGGCTATTGTAAGTTTACCTTGGAAATTCTTATGTTTATATATCATGCATTAAATCTGTTTCTCTAATGAGCACTGACTGATACCCATGTTGTTTTTTTTTCCCCTTCATCACAGCCCCTATGTGCATGACATCTACAGGCAATGTGGCCATTAAGAATGTGATTTACCTGACAACAACATTAAAAGTAATGAAGGACGATGAAGATGAAAATGCAGTGATTGTTAATGCTCACCAGTCTGATCTAGCCAAGATCTTGAGGTACAAGATAAATGTGATAGGAACTGTTATTCTGCTTCGCTGAAGATAATGAGACAAAGAAAAAAAATAAAAAACAAGCACCTGAGAAGAGATTGTTTCAGGTATGAAAATATTGCTAATGACCTGAGTGAACACCAGCCAGAGAAGCAAAACATTCTCCGCACAAGAATAACAATAACCCAAGGAAAAGTTTGTTTATAATGTTAAAAGAAATGGCTGCAATTGAATTTGGAACTTTCTTCTTTACAGGTTTCAACAGCACTGTTGCAGGTAAAAGAGTATTATGTTGACCTAAAGGGAAGGCATAGACTAGGGGAATTCTACCCCACTGACAAGTGCAAAATGCCTTAAATCATACTCTCAAGCATTGAGCAGTAGGAAATTTCAGATAATTTTCCTGATCAATTCATTTTTAAAAATATTCAGTACAAAATGTAAGTTCATGAATTTATCTTTCATAATATAGAAATATATTCTCCATTTACTTTATTTCTGTATTTTGAGAAAAGAAAAGATATATGACTTAACTTGTTCTAGAAAGATGCATTAGTTATTTTTAATTTTGGAAGCAACTATTCTGCAACTATAAGTATATATCACATTAAAATCAGCCATCTAAATAAACAGGTGTGTGTTAGCTCAATCAAAAATAAAACACAGATAAACCACTCTATTTTCCCCACTGTCATTCAGTTCTAAAGATTTTCACAAATTTATTTATGTCCTATTTATATTCTTTGGGAAAATACCACACTTATGCCATACAAATTAAAGTTAGTTTTGGTTCAGTTTCTCATAACATGTGGCTTTGTTTTATATTTTTGTAATAAAATTATCTTCAGTTCATGGCAAAACAATTCATGTGCTATATTATCATTTCAGTTTTAGACGTTTTATCATGGAGCATTACGGACTTAACTTAGAATTCATAAAGTATCAGCACTAATTTTATATGGTATCTAAGAATTTCAGTGTGACCAACTGGTCATACTTGTTGAATTTGATTACAAATATATGCTTCAAAAATAATCAGTGTGAAGACCAGGGTTATAGCTCAGCAGCACAGAACCTGCCTGACAAGAGTAAAGTCATGAGTTTGATATTTGGTATCAAACAAACAAACAAACAAAAATCAGTGAATGAAACTTGTCAATATATTTTACTATTTTGCTTGCAGGGATATATTCTGAGATGATTTTTAAAAGTTTCACAATATATTGAATGGAAAGTTGAAATAGTACATTATATAATATACAATTCTTATGTGTTCTCTTCAAAATTATTAAGCAATATTTCTTCTCATCTTTTTATATTTAGCCTCTTAAAATAACTACAAAACAAAATGAGAATTAGAAATTACTACTGGAAGAAACACACATACGGATACTCAGAGAGTTTCTAAACTACCTTAAACCTTATAACTGATTGCAGAATCACAAAAGCTGTATCATGGTAACTCATATTCAGGACCATAAATAGGAGAAATTTTTTGATTCTTGTTAATATTTTCTTTGCAACATTTAACAGCATTTCTCCTTTGCTTTATTTGAGAAAAGGATAAAATGATAAAAGAGGAAATCAACACGTTAGCCATTGTGCGGAGCAGTGTAGCTCCAACCTGAGATGTCCTGGGATGTCCAATAAAATTTGCCAAGGAATCAGTAGTAGAGCTTTAATCCTTTGTTTTAAGGCAATTTAACCTTTAGTGCATTAATTCTTATTTTTGAACAATTTTCCACTATGACTCTGCCAGATCAGCAGAGTCCTTTGTTCCTATGGACTTCGGGGACACAATCTGCTTGCGTCTTTTCTCCCACTTAGGCCATGGGAGCATATTTCAGTGCTCTATAATAGCAGTTGCTGCTCCAGTATTTTTCAAATGGAAAGAAATAGAATTGCAATATGATTGGAAGAAGTAGGAGGACCATGACAACTATTCACATAAAATCATTATTTTCTTCTAGACTATTCATTGTTGTGTGCTGTGATAGGGAGAAACAGTATCTTCTCTTGCATAACAGCCACATTTACATAGCAATCAATGCTTTCATTGATATTGTTCATCAGAAAAAAATATTTAATCACACCAACAGAGATGAGAATTTGTGTGGCAAAATAATTAAGTGCCATCCACATCAGACAAAAAAAAAGTTATCCTTGTAGAAGGAAATGTTCCTGATTAGTTGAAGCAGTAACACAAATTAAAGAGCACCCTTCCACCTAAAGGTAAATTTATTTTTTCATTGATCAATTATCTTATGGCAGAATGATATAGTCCAAATAGCGTAGAGATTAAATTATCCTTCAACGGTGGATCTATACAATGAAACCTCTCCTCAAGTCAGTCCAACTACTAGGTGGTTACTTCACATTTTAAAACATTCCTTATCTTTTCATGCTGACTTTCAGAAGCTCCTCTGTTTGTAACATTTTCTGTATTCAGTGAATTGAATTGTTTCTCATCTTTTTATGACAGGCTGACTTTATCAAAGCTTTGGACTACATCATTCATTTGTACATTGCAGAATGTAGCAAATTTTAAAACCTCAAGATATACTGGTTGTTGAATGAAAACATAAGGTATAAAAAGTAAAAGTAAAATACATGCTACCAATAATCCAAAAATAACAAAAACTTTGTGCTATTTAAATATTAATTAACATTACTACTGTTTCTCTTAATGTAAATTATAATAAATACAGTGACAGTTTATAAATTCCAAAGTGATGTAAAAGAAAATGAAGACAGCTTTTACTCTTTCCACACATGAATATCAAATTTCAGAATGTACTTTGAAAGTAATGTTCCAGTCCATCTGGCTACCTAAATCCTTTCACCTTTACAAAAGTCCAGCAAACTTGGTGTTTCTATAGGTCACTTATATATAATGGTGTTCTGAGGAAATAACCCATAAAATCATTGCCAAGGAATCAGTAGTAGAGCTTTAACCTTTTGTTTTAAGGCAATTTAATCTTGAATGAATTAATTCTTATTTTTGAACAATTTTCCACTATGACTCTGCCAGATCAGCCTTTGCTTTGTTCCTGTGGACTTCAGGCACACAATCTGCTTGCGTCTTTCCTCACAGAACCCTGGCCCAGAGTGACCCCAGCTGGCTTCCTTTTTTCTTTTTCCTAACACCTGCAGCGGACTCCGGTGGTGTGGCCTCAATTTTTCATCTTTATTAATATACAAATCCAACATGAAGAAAATTTTGATGCAAGCCAGTTTACTATGAATTCCAAAAAGGCAATAACAAGGGAAGAAAATTAATTTAAAATATGAAGAATACAAAGGGAAATGTAAAATTCCTCAATATCTAACAAAATTCTTAGGTTCTTTCTATAGTCTCCAGTCTGCCTCATTTTCATAGACAGTCTCCCAGGATTTCAAAAATTTCTCAATGCCACTTTATTTTTTGTAAAGTTAGAATTTCTTCCTCTCTCAACAATATTGTGGCAGGCAGAAATGTAAAGATGCGACTTACTCGTTGATCATTTTTCTTTTGTTATTTGATCCAAGTCTAATTTAAATACCACTATGAAGTGACTTTGCAGATGGTATTAAGTTAGCAGACTAAAAAATAAATGGATTAGTTTCTGTTGCCTACATGGATTCACTATGATCACAACTGCCTTTAAAAAGCAGGAAAGGAAATAAAAGACATATGCACATTGGACATATAAGCAATAGAGACTCAGGAGAGATGAAACTGAAAGAAAAAACTGCTGTTGGTAAAGATGGCTGCGTCCAGGCTGACTAGGAGAGTAGGCAGGCTCTGTGAGCAGAGCCCAGTCTTTCTACAAGAGACTTGGTCCTACAACTGCAAATAACTTAGCCCGGCCACCAACCTGAATGGGTTTGGGGACACATGTATTTGATAGACATCAGATGGTACCCCACCTTCACCCTCCCTGGCTTTGTGAAATTCAGAGAAGAAATACCAGCTAATTTATCCTAGACTTATGCAGTACAGTATTATGCAATTGTAAAGTGAGTGATTTAGCGATAGTAGGTCTATAATCTTTTTTTTATAGCAGCAAAGAAAATCTAATGCAAACTTAAGAACCCTACATTTAATTCTCTGTAACTATGTCAGTTTCTTCATAAAATTTTCTTACATATTATTCAGAGGAAAACACACAAACACACACACTCACACAAAGTAACACAAGAACAACTAATTCAGCATCTGTAAATTGCAACATAATTGTTCATTTATTCAGCAATATGAAAGTTTACAAGCATATATTGTAGAATCATCTGAAAATAGTGGCTATAAAAGTATGGTATGTTTAATTAGTTGCAAACCAATAATTAGTTCAATGCATGAACTTCAGTCTGCGTGTGTTTGTATGTGTGTGTGTGTGTGTGTATAAATGCAAAAGGAAAAAGGATTGAGAAAGACAAGATCGTAAAAGTACTTTAATCCTTTATCCAACAAATTGAGCATGTTTTGTTCCTGCTGTGCTAGTCATTGGGAATTCAGTAGTGAGCCAAAGGAGGTATGGTTTCTGCACTGAAGAACTTTCAGTGCAGTAGGAAACCCTGCGTTTAATCACACCAGCACTCAAGTAAGTGCTGCTACAGCCTGTGCAATACAGGAAGGGCCTTGCCAACCAATTTTACGCATTTAACTTTTCTCCTATAAACAACAGGAATCTATTGTACAATTCCACTTCAGATCTCTAAATGGTGGCAAGAGAAGTACTCCATTTCAGGAAAAAAAAAAACCAAAAAACAAAAAAACAAAACCTTGGATGTGAGGAAAAAAGAAATACAAAATGATTATTAGGTGTTTACATGAACAAGTTGCTTCCATCAACTGATATTTACCTAAGAAGAATCTGTTAAAATATTAAATGTTTAGATTAGCCTAAATAAAATTTCCACCTGAAATGTAAATACCGATGTTTCATACTCAAATGCTCTCACAAAAAATATCCATTTTTTCACTCCATGAACATGTGAAAGTCACCTTGCATGGTAAAAAGGAACCTGGTGATGCTATTATAGATCTTGAGATAGGGAAAGTACCCTGGTGAATTAGGTGGAAGGGGACACACCGTGTTATTATAAGCCTGCCTTCCTGTTATACAGTATTAGGCAAAATCATTCACCATATTTGACCATATATCATAATAACACGAAAGTTTTGCTGCAATAAATTATCAAAACTCAGACATCAACCACATGCTTGCATCATACCTCACATGCTAAGGTGGTGTATAGATGTGGAGATGCTGTGAGGCATAGAAAATACTATAGTGCAGCTGAGGACAAAAGCAGGGAGAGACTGCAGGTTGAAACAGATCTGGGAAGTATTAAAAAATGCTGGAAGCATTCACACTGTTCCCGTGATCAACTTAAGAAGGAAATAAAAACCCACAGGAGAAAGCTGGATGGAGGCTAAAATTTACTACCAGGACTTTGAGGGCTTGATAGCGCCCTAGACAATGTAGTACATAAGCAGCAGTTCTTCAAGGCACCATGAAAGTTGGGAAAACAAAGCGGGTATTTATAATGGACCGGGGACTCAGCATCCTTCTTCTCTTTCCTGGAAAATGTACAATCTTCCAAAATACATTTTACATCTCCAGGGATAATATACTAGTCAGAGGAATTATTAGGATATGTTTTCGGTCCAGTTACTTGCATCTATATTTGCGACTGTTTTTAACTATTGAAAATGTACTAATTCTTTCTTTGTATGTGGATCAAGGTTGTTCACATACAAAACTGGAAACAACCTATATGAATAATTTTTGTCCCTTGAGAGGCTGAAAGTTAAAAAAGACTTAGAACTAATAACTATTCATGTAATTATTTTATAAGTTAAAAATACTCAAAGTGCAAAATCAGTCTCAACAAAATAGGAAAATAGTAAACAAGTCAATAAAAATTTACAGAAGAAAATACGTAATTTTTAGTAAAGGAAACTGGCAAAACTACTGAATGTGTAAAAAAATGCTCTCACCCATAATTAAGAAGAAAAATGTAAATACAGCTGCAAGAAAATAAAATTGTTTAGCAGCTGGACTAACAATAATTGAAATTATGAAACCTCTAGTGCTGAGCTGCACAATAAGAAGCTTACATATTTCCAGAAGAAATACTTACTGGAAAATTTTTTTCTGTGGTCAATATTTCATTGATTCTAGTGTGTACAGTTTTCACACTTAAAGTTATCTAGTTCTAATAAGTACCATTTAAAAATTAATGTTACATAAAATAATGGTGGGTCTTGCAATCTATCATACTGTATGATTTAATAAAATATGGAAGTCTATTTGAATAATGTGAATTCTATAACACACAATTTCCACTTTCAGTTTCAAACCCAAATTTCTGTTCAGGCATACCTTACTACATTAATCTTATGTGTAAAAATGTAAACAAAATATGATAAATTCTAGTATAATATAGAAGTACTAAAAGATTTGTCTTCAAGAATGATAAATATCATTTGTTTAAAAAATGGAAGTTAATATTCTTTCATTGAAATACAGCTTTTTTAATATTAATCAGTAAGTCTGTTATTTTCTGTCTAGTAAAGACAAGCATTAAATACATGCCAAGCTGTTGAATTCAATCTAGAAAGGATATAATGCATATTGGGTGGGAGAGAAACTGAAAAAGTAAATAAGCTCTAATACATACTATATTGATTGTACTAATTCCAAACTGCATATCTCCTTATGTTTTCCTTCAGTTGAGAAGACAAAACTGAAAAGTCTCAAAATAATAAATAGGAATTTTTAAATAGTCAGCTTAAGACCTTATTCTTTAAGGCCTTATTTTTATAAGCATAACTCAACTTGATATTGCTATGAATCTTTACCTGAGGGGAATATCACTATACTAAGTATTTAAGAAAGATAAACCAAGGTCCACTCACCAGAAAGAAGGCTCTACACTCCTCTAAGAAAATTAATATCAGAAACCCAACCCGCAGAGTCTAGTACTAAATGAAAGTATAGGACACCTTCTTAAAAATAATAAATATTTCCAGACACTGACAGCAGACACTAAACCAATTTAGTACCTTACTGAGTACGGCTTCTGGTTCTACAGCAGGGACCCTATCACACTATAAAGGCTTTACTGGGTATTAAATAAACTCTTGATGACAAAAATATCATAGGTCCTGATAGGAAGTGGATTCAAGTTTTTATTTATTCTTCATAATTTTAATTCCAATGACTATTTCTTAGTTTTAGACAAGTGCAAAAGTCAAAAAAGTACAGCAATGCATTATGCGGCATAAAGATGACAATAATAAGCAATATAAAATGTGTATTCATTTACAGACTTTAGAAAACTTTTTACCTCATATCCCATGTTTTGCATTTTCTTGTGTATTTGTTTCTTTTTCTCTTTTCATTTTGAATTATAGAGTGTTTCCTGCTCTCAAAAACAAACAAACAAAAAAAACAAAACAAAAAAAGTAAAAAAAAAAAAAAAACCCAGAATCTCTGCTTTAAGTGTAAGACAAATTCTCCTGCTAATTTTTCTGTTTCCCCTTCTAACTCCTAATTACACGGATTGCCTCTGTTTTTCCAGCACACTTCATACGCCCTCCCTTTTGTCACTGTAACATTCCTTCCTACTGATATTTCAGTTGTAAATATCTCTGAGTGTAGCTATAATATACATAGTATGGAGCTCAGTGCCTTGCAGGGCCCAATAAATATTTGATGAGTAAAAGAACATAATTATGTTCTTTCCCATTGTTATGTTATTTGCATTCCTAGTTACGGCAAAATTCTACAATTTTATTAGATAATGTCAGAGTCCAACCAAATTCCCTGATATTAGACAGCTCTCAATAAAACCCTGTAACTTGATTTTAATTTAGATATTTAAATCATTTATATGAATGACTAATTTTTACATCTCAGAAGAATCTATTTTCCATTGTTAAATGTTTAACTTTGTCGTGAGTGCAGAAGACATACTAGATATAACACTTTATCTTAAAATACAGTTTTATAAATGTAGCTATATTCTAAAATTTTCTAAATGGAGATTTTTTATCTACAACTAGTATTATTTCTTTAGATTTTTTGTTTGGTTGTTTTGTTGTGTGTACATAAACAGAAAGATGTGCTTGGTCTTATCTTAATTATGTTCCAAGTCCTATTATACTGTAAATTCAAGAAAGCATTATGCAAAGATTAAAAATCCTAGCTAGCTGGGTGACTTTATAATTATGCTTCATATAGCAAGTTGTCATTACTAATTGCTCACTTCGGAGCCTTAAAGTGAATGCCACATTAGTGACACTCTATATTCTTAAACAAAATGATACAAGAATAACATCATTTCAAGTAATAGACCTTACTGGAGTACAAATATGTTTGCATACCTTACCTATAATTAAAAATGTTACTGTAGGAGAAAAGTTATTATTATACAAAGAACATTTAAAGAAATGTCTTTACAGAAAGAAATAATCTTAAGCAGATAATTTAATTATTGCTTTTGATTGCTTTTTAATCTGAATCATCAGCCTTGTGCCTCAGTGCTTAACATAACTTTAATTCTTGTAGTAATCATCAAATGAAATAACAAAAAAGTAAACACGTTTTTCCAAACAATGTCCGACATTACCAAAAAAAAAAAAATTAAGCCTGAATTTTGTGTCAAAAATGTAACTTAAAACCTTATTTTGAAACAGATGGTGTCACTCTTTATAACGAGCCAAGTGAATAATGTATCTTTATTATTCAGTGTTTTATGGTTCAACTCTCCTTCCTCTTCCTCTTCCTCTTCCTCTTCCTCTTCCTCTTCCTCTTCCTCTTCTTCTCTTCTTCTTCTTCTTCTTCTTCTTCTTCTTCTTCTTCTTCTTCTTCTTCTTCTTCTTCTTCTTTCTTCTCCTCCTTCTCCTCTTCCTCCTCCTCCTCCTCTTCATCTTCCTCTTCCTTCTCCTCCTCCTTTTGCTTCTGTTTCTTCTCCTTCTTTTCAGTATTTGGGATTGAACTCATGTGTTGTTCTTCTACAACAGAGATGTTTGCACAACTCTTTTATTTTTTATTTTGTGATAAGATCTCATTAAATTGTCCAGGCTTCTGAAACTTTTGTCTTAGCCAAATTTTTATATTTCCAAGGGAACCAAATCTGTACTAGTTTTAGAAAAACAATTGTAATTACTTTGTCATAAATATATTTAGTATGTTCACCTATTTATCTATTTGTCTCATGTTTTTGCATGTTTCTTTACTTGTATATTTTACCTATTCATTTATTTACATTTAAGAAAAATTAATGTGATTATACCAATAGACATGCAAAGAGATGTGCAGAAATTAAAACGGAATAAGAAGCATAACATCAACACACCTACACTAGTGAGAGTCTACAGCCATGAGACTATTAAACTTATCTACATGATCAAAGTTTCAAACATAGACTTATTAATGTCAAAAATGCAAGATCTGTTAAGAGGTTTAATTATTGTGACTCCAGCCTAGTCAACAAGGGGACAATGAATTTCATACAATGACAAAACAAATACAGGTATTTCCTAGGTTGCACACATTTATGTCATTATAAAAATGTTATTTGACTGTATTGCAAAGTAATGCTAGTTTTTTTAACACAAATATTGAAAAGCAAGTAAAAGTAACTGCCAAAATGTCTATAGGGTGAAATTGATCAAAATTATCCACAGTTGTCATGAGTATTGATTTAAGACTGTAAGCACAATAAAAATCAAATGTAAAATGAAAGAATTACTTAGTTGATTTTATCACTTTAGATAATCCAAATTTAAATTGCTCCTGATACTGATACATTGAGAACAGTTTAGCATTTTTATTTCTATACAAATGCCTGATACTTCTGCCCCAGCTAATAAATGCCTTAATTCTGTCTTTTTCTCCATATTTAAAAGCAAACTCAGCTTTTTCACATGTATGAAATAGGGTGTTCCAAGAGAGTATGTGACAAAATCAGTATGTATAAAACATGTTAATAAAAACAGATCATAAGACAATACCTGGATTTATTTAGGTTTCTAGCAAGAGATGAGATATTTTATATTTTGCTTGCAAAAAATAATTTCTCCATAGTATTTATTTTCTTTAACACTTGCTTTAATTAATAGAAGACCTAGAACTACTACTTTAAAAAATTAAACATTCGTTATTTGTGTGTATTCTAACAGGGAAAGTTAGTACATTCCAGCAATAATAAAAAAAAAAATGCAGTGTGTCTCTGTAATGTGGACTTCAAATGCCATCTTGTTTCTACTTTTAGAGAACTGGCAAATTGTTAAAAATCACTTAAATATAATACACTTCCTATGTAATTGTCTTACATAACAAGAGATGAATTAAGATGTGATACATGTGGTAAACCATCTGTTCTTGTTTTCATTATATTTATCACATGCTTCTGTTCTTATTTAGCTATAGGGAAACAATCATAATTTTCACATCAAAGTATTTCAAAAATTATTGATTTAAATATAAAAACTTTCAGGTTCCGAAATGTTTGCTAAGCTCAAACAGAAGCATTTTTACAATAATTATTCTTCTTTAAAATGAAATTTTAAATGTTTTGACCAGATGACTAATTTACTCAAATGTGTGTATGTGGCTTCAAAACTTCTATAAACAGTTATTTGTTTGACTCACTAATTCCAGAAAACTATCAAAAGTAATATTAGATAATTAAGCTACATGTTTGTCTTGCTTGGTTGCATATCTGTAGACATAGTTTGATATCCTGATATATTGTGGATAAAGGAATTCTTCAAATTACATACAAAATAGAGGGCTGGAGGTTTAGCTCAGCAGTGTAAGTGTCCACTTGGCAAATTCAAAGTCGTGAATTTGATCCCTGGTACCAAAAATAAAAAAAATTGTATATGAAATAATGGATTGTTTGGAATTTAAAGTCATATATATATATATATATATATATATATATATATATGAAAATATTCAAGTAAAACTACCTGTATTTCAATTGAATAAAATAAGAGAAAGAAAATACCAAGTAGGTTTTCAGTAATAGTACTTTTATTTTATCTTTGGGCTAGAAATACAGTTATGAAAAAACATTAATCAAAAAACATGCATAGACAGTCATCATGTTCTCCATGTACAATACATGAAAATATAATTTTTATCATTTAAATATTTAATATACAACCAAAAAGCTAAATATAACTAGGATATATTCTTTCATTTCCAAATGATAGCAATTTCTTTTTCTACTTAGACTATTAATGACAAAATTTGTTATGACTTAAAAAAAGAGAATCTTTACCACAGAATACGGTATATGTATGTGTGACAAAGAGACAGACAGACAGGCAGGTAGACAGAGATTGAAAATAATCAGCTCTTTAACAATAGTTTTGTTACTGAAGAATGTACAAATAAATACTCAAAAATCAATAGCCTTCTTATATACTAACAACAAAATCACTGAGAGAGAAATAAAGAGAAGCCACACCCTTCATACTAACATCCAAAACAATGAAATATTTAGGAATTAATCTAACGAAATATGTAAGAGTTGTACAGGGAAAATTATAATACCCTGAAAAAAGAAATCAAAGAAGACCTCAGTAAATGGAAAGACATCCCTTGTTCATGGATAGGAAGAATACATATTGTGAAAATGGCCATTCTCCCAAAATTCTTATACAGATTCAATGCAATCCCAATGAAAATAACACTAACATACCTCAAAGATCTAGAGAAATCACTCCTAAAATTCATCTGGAACCAGAAGAGACTTAGAATAGCAAAAGCAATTTTTAGCAGCAAAGCCGAGGCAAGAGGCATCACAATCCCTAACTTGAAGTTATACTACAAAGCTACTGTAATAAAATCAACATGGTACTGGAATAAAAACAGACCTGAAGATCAATGGAATAGACTAGAAGATACAACTACAAACACACTCAACCACCTTATCTTTGATAAAGGGGCCAAGCATGTTCACTGGAAGAATGACAGTCTCTTTAATAAATAGTGCTGGAAAAACTGGCTATCCATATGCTGAAAACTAAAATTAGACCCATGCCTATCACCATGTACTAAACTAAAATCCAAATGGATCAAAGATCTAAATATTATAACAGAAACACTAAATCTGTTGCAAGACAAAGTAGGTAAAAATCTTGAAGACATAGGCGTAGGTAGAGAATTCATGAACAAGAACCAAACTGCACAGGAAATACTTCCCAGAATCAATAACTAGGATCACATCTTATTAAAGAGTTTCTGCGTGTCCAAAGAAATCTGCAGCAGAGTGAAAAGAAAATCTACAAACTGGGAAAAAGTCTTAGTGAACTGTCCCTCAGACAAAGGACTTCTGTCTAGAACTTATAAAGAATTAAAAAAAAATCAGACCCTCGAAATTCAAATACCCAATCCAAAAATGGGCATCTGAGATGAATACACAATTCTCAGATGAAGAAATATGAGTGGCAAATAAATACATGAAAAATTTTCATCATCATTGGTCATTAGAGAAATACAAATTAAAAACATACTGAGATACCATCTCACTCCAGAAAGAATGGCCAGGATCAACAAAACTACCAAAAACAAATGCTGGAGAGGCTGTGAGGAAAAAGGAACTCTTCTGCACTGTTGGGAGTGTAGACTGGTGCAACAACCATGGAAGTCAATGTGGAGAGTCTTCAAAAAGCTGGGGTTGGAGGTCCCATCTGACCCAGCTATTCCACTTTTAGGCATATTCCCGGAAGATCTGAAAGCATCTTACCACAAGGATATATGCACACCCATGTTTATAGCAGCACAATTTGTAATAGCCAGATCTTGGAAACAACCTAAGTGCCCATCAACCGAGAAATGGATAAAAAAATTGTGGTACTTTCATACAATGGAGTACTACTCAGCTATAAAGAATGATCACATTGAGATATTTATAAATAAATGGATGCAACTTGAATCTATACTCATAAGTGAAATAAATCAAACTCACATGTAAATATCATATAGTCTCCCTAGTGTAAAAAATGGTAAAAGTACAGAAGATTCTATGGAAATCATGGTTCACCATTCTACTGCTTTGATGTCCTATGTTTTCATTCATTGGTTGGAATGGTTTTATTCTGTTTTGTTTGATCTTAATATATGTGATCACATGAATAGTTACTTTGAAGACAAGACAATATGGCAGGCAGTGTTGATTTAATATTATCTTGCTCTGAAGTCCTACCATGCTCTTCTTTTTCTATTACCATTGGTTCTATCATGTTGTGTCTTATTTGGATTTTTTAAAATTTTTATGGAAAATAAGATACAGCAACCATTGTTCATCTTCTGTTATTTGGTTCAGAATGCCTTGCACTATGTCCATTCTCTTGAGTTGTTTTATTCTACTTTGTTATGTTTGACATTATTGTGTGTAAAACTAAGCTCAACTATTTCAAAGAAAGAGACATTATGATAGCTACTGTTAATATCCAATTGTCTTGTTGTGAAGTGCTGTGTTCCTTACATTGTTCTGTTTGATCTGCTTAAATCTGTCCTCTTTTGTTTTATTCTCTTTAAAAAATAAAAAGATTTTTCTGTTACAATGTACATTATATAAATACACAAATGTAAAATCACTCTCACATGCATATATGTACTCACAAAAAATGTTTCTGTGATCTTAGGCTATATAATGCTGATATTTAAAAGCTCTTTGCTTGCAATTCTAAAAGTTTTAGTTGTGTGTCACTTGAGGTTATTTCTACTTATTACTGATAACTGTACAAATGCCAGGGGATTCCTCTTCAACATTAGACAAACATTACATGCAATGATAACAGTTCCATTTATCTACATCATAAGCAGCTCTTAAATTTATCTTCATAGTGGCTACCACTGCCCAGCCTAATCTTTTATAGTTTCTTTCTAACACAGCCCCAGATAAACTGTGACTTCCCTGTGATCTTTTGCAGCACTAATACAAAGATTTTACATTTTTTTTAAAATACTTATCTGTTTATAATAGGTCAATAGTTTTTCTAAAGTACTTTTTGATGCTTGAATCCAAAATAGATGCTACCTAAAAATAATGAAAGACATTTAATCTTTTCATGTCACAATATTTGTATCTATAAGTGAATATTGATAATAATAACCTTGTAGAATTTTGTGAGGATTATAATCTGACACAACTGTAAAATGCTTCATGTATTGCATAAAATTGAAGAGATCTTCAGAATTGAAATTAAGGTATCTGCTGTAATTTGCTGCTCATTTAGTCTGAAAATCTAAGAAAAAATAGTAATGAAGAGGAATAAAAATAAGAGTGACAATACTACTTACCAATGCATTAGCATTTCATAGTATTTTCAAGCTTTTTATTCTGACTATTTATTGTAAACAATTCAATGATCATAGTTAAGTCATGATCAATGATCATAGTAAAACTCATAGCCAAAACTATTATTTCTTATTTGTAAGAAAATTTATAAGAAAAATAAATTTCTGGGCCAATTTTGATACAGTCATCTGTTTTCAGCCAAATTTTAACTAAGACTGATTGCAGCTGAAGTGTTATATATTATTCCCAGAACTTCAAGATGTAATAAGGCTCATGGTGGCACACATTGCATTAGTGCTTCAACTCTTGAATACTACCAGGAGGATTTGTGAGAAGGCCCACAGGAATAAATTCAGAGTCAGAAAGCAGTTTTTAGCAAGTTTTCCATTGTATTACAAGCAAAGTACACACTGAAGAAAGTTAATTTTACTGAAGTGACTGTTACATTTGTGAGGGGTCCAATGAGATAGAGCCAAACGTGATAACTTCCTGGTGGATAGAAGTATTTGTTCTTTTGTTTTCATGGATTTTGTCAAGTGGTCAAACGTGACAATGTATGGGACTTCTTCCGAATGAACTGTTAGCTTTCATACACAACTGGTAATGAAGTCTTTTTGGTTTTTGTGGGAATAAGCAAAGGTTCCTAAGCCCATTCAGGTAGAATCGAAACAGTAATGGAAATGTAAATAAATTACGCTTAAAAGTTTTACTGCCACTCAGATTCTGGGTGTAAGTGTGTGGGTTCCAGAATCTAACAGGTAGTGGAAAAGGTCTGAGGGAATTTATAAGTGTTCTCATCAAATTCTTGAAACCTCAAGCTTAGCAAGTTTAGACCACTGTATATAGGTGCAGAACTTCTAATTTACTTCACCCAACATCTATCCAGAACCTTCCCACATCTAGCTAGTTATGTAATCTAAAAATATGATGACTCCATTTATTTATATCCCTTCATGAAAAAAATTCTGATGAAAATGGGTTTAGAACGTTTTCATCTCAATATGATAAAAGTTATCTATGATAAACTGATAGCCAATACCCCATTAAATAGAATGAAATTGAAAACTTGGTTTCTAAAATCAAGAAGACAAAGGTGTCTGCTACCACCACTGCTGTTCAATATAGTTTTGAAATATTAGCTAAAATAATCAAATAATAGAAATAAATAAAAGATATATGTAAAGGAAGAAGTTAAATTATTAGTATTTGCTAATAGTATGATCCACTACATAAAAGATCCCCAAAATTCCACCAAAAGACAACTAGATTTAATGACAAAGCACAGCAGTAGCACAGCAGGATACAAAATAAACACTCAAAAGTCATTATCATGTCTGTACACCAAAAACAAAGTTTCGGAGAAATTAGGGGGGAAATACCTTTCATAATAGCATAAAGTGAAATGGAATTTTTAGAAATAAACTTAACCAAAGAAGCAAAAGACCTATCTAATGAACATTATAGTGCTCTAAAAAAGAAGATTGAAGTGGGTATTACAAAATAGAAAAATAGCCTCTTTTCCTGGATGGATGGAACCAATACAGTCAAAATGGCTTTATTCTAAAACTGTTAGAGATTTAACATCCCAAAATATCAATAACATTCTTCATAGATATAGCTAAAAGAATCTGTAATTCACATGGAAACAAAAAAAGAGGGGATACTGCAAACAGTTCCATACAAAATGGGAAGGCAAGAAGCATCACAATCCCACACTTAAAGTTATTTTATAGTGCTACAGAGATAAATAGCATGAGACTGACTAAGAAAGGAAGGAAGGAAGGAAGGAAGAAAGAAAGGAAGGAAAAAAGAAAGAAAGAAGAAAGAAAGAAAGAAAGAAAGAAAGAAAGAAAGAAAGAAAGAAGAAATAAATAAAAGGAAGAGAAGAGAAGAGAAGAGAAGAGAAGAGAAGAGAAGAGAAGAGAAGAGAAGAGAAGAGAAGAGAAGAGCCAGTTCACTTTCCAGTGAGCTGACCTATGTGGGCTGAGAATCAAGAAGCCGCTGCTGCCCCAACCCCCAGAGAAGTCAAGATGGCCTATCAGTGAGCAACAAAATACAAAGCCTCCTGGGAGAAACAACTCATGTGCCAGAATAAAATGCCCTGGAGAAACCCAGACAGAGGGAGATGGATCCTCTTGGCACAGGAAGAAATTAAAATGTAAAAAAGCTCATCAAATACATTGGGACTAAAACTGAAAGAGCTAAAAATTACAGGACACAGTGTTTTTGCCATGACCCGCCAAAAACTGGCTGGCTTGAATCCTCACTGGCAGGCAGGGCCACCCAAACTCCCCGCTGCCACTCACAGGAACCACAGCAGCACTGAAGTCTGGGGTTGGTGAGCCCAACAGAGAGTGGAGCTGGTGAAGGGACCTTCATTAATCCACGGTCAGTCCTGGGAATAAGACCCCCATGGAAAGGGTGTGACCAAATGGGCGACATGTTGGAATCAGACAGGAGGAGCCTGAACTGGGAGAGACAGTGACTTCAGTTCGTTGCTCCCTCCCCAGAGCAGATTCACTTGGACTGGGCCTCACCCCTAGCCGGGACCCAGTGAGCCATCCCAAATTGATTCCCTCCACGTAGCATGCACTGAAGTGAAGGCACCTGAAGTTTGACTGGTCTGGTGGGGAGGGGCAGGCATTCACAGCCACTGCTTACACCTCAGTGACAAGAGCAGTCAGGAGAGGGTGGAAGTCACTGGCCAGTGTGCTTCTGAGTAAACATGGCCAACAGGAAGGGGGCTGGGACCTGCACTGTAACCTGTGTGGAGGAAGCCAGGGCCATGACAGGAGAGAGGCAAGAGGAGGCCCTCAGTCCAGAACCCTGAAAGCACTGATCCAAATGAGGGAAAAACAAGGGAGACTTGAGGGTGGCAAACATGCAACATCAGACATGGCTTCAACAGACATTAAGAGATATCTTTGGGACCTTATACACAAGTTTAAAATTGAAATATTAAATCAGGTAAAGCAAGATATGAGTAGAGTAGTAAAAGAAATGCTCTCAGGAAGCATCTCTCAGGAAGATACAGACAGAAAAAGGGAGTAACACAAAAAAAGGAAAAAAAAACATTCAATAAATAATATAAAGAAAATATAGAATACATGAAGCAGATTCAAAGAGACTACCAAGAAATTAAAAACTCTATTGAAAATTGGCAAAACACCTTAAAAGAAACTAAATACATGAAGCAGATTCAAAGAGACTACCAGGAAATTAAAAACTCCATTGAAAACTGGCAAAATGCCTTAAAAGAAACTAAAGATAAACTATCAAATCTTGAAGACAAGTTTGCAATGTGTGATCAAGAAAGGAAAGATCTCTTAAAAATAACAAGGAAAGAGGCAGAAGAAATACAAAGGCTAGAAGATGACAAGAGAATCCACAATTTAAGAATAAGAAACGTGACTGAAGTAGCAGGAATACATACAGGCAAATTACAAAGGCTATTCACAGAAATCATTAAGGAAAACTTCCCAAGCATGGGAAAAGAAAATGACATTCAGTTATGTGAGGCATACAGAACTCCAGCCACCTACAACCAAAACAGATCTATACCCAGACATATAAAAATCAAGATATCAGAAATTCAATATAAAAACAAAATATTAAAAGCCATCAGAGAAAAGAAACAGATTACCTATAAAGGAAGGCCCATCAGGATCACAGCTGACTTCTCAACACAGACCATTAAATCAAGAAGAGCTTGGAGCAAAGTATTCCAAGCCCTGAAAGAAGATAACCTCCAGCCCAGATTGATGTACCCTGCAAAACTGTCACTAGAAATTAACAGAGAAACAAGATACTTCCATGACAAAGAGGAACTGGGGGAATTTGTGACCAGTAATCCAACCCTACAGAGAATACTGAAGGGCATTCTAGAGAGAGAGAAAAAAAATACCAGGATTTTAGGAACAATGGCAGAAAGGCCTCAATGAGTGGGGCAGGCAGTAGAATGAAGTAGAAAACTAGACAAACAAAGGCATAAAAATAGCATAGCAGAAATGAGGCAGAGAAGGATAACATAGATGGCCTTGATACACTATATTGTTAATAGTGCACCAGGATTTAAAACCCACATTACTCACACTACTCTGCTTAGATGTAGTATATTCTGTTTAAGTCATTCTACCTATACTAGATTTGAGGGCACAAACAGTAATCCCCAAAATAACAGGATATAGTACAGTAATCATCCTTAATTTCCTATTAAGTTAATCTAAAGCTCTGTAAAACCTACACTGTTTTACCATGACTGATTATAATCAAATCTGTTCTATTAGATTGCTGTTTTGTATTGATAGATTTTATTCAAAGCTGTTATGATTGATAGTATCAAGTCTGAGAGTATAGGCAACTGCACTGAAGATGACAAGATTCACCAGAACATCCACTCTGGTTTGATTATTACCTGCCTTTGAGGTTTTATACTGTCTACAATGTTTTATTTTTGCTAATATTGTTATGTACTGCTCTATTCAATTATACTGCTATATTCAATTATACATGATGATATAGACAATTCTATTGAAGATAATAAGAAACAACACAGTAATCATTGTAGATCATCTCGTACTATGGTTTTATATGACTCTTTGGTTTCATATTTTTATAAGAATTTGTTTTGTTTTGTCTTGCTATGTTTTGTTTTCCCCTCTAATACAGAAAGGATAGAAATACATGTAGAGCTCATGCATGCATAGCTGTTTACACTCTCACTGTTTGTATATCTACTTTGTATGCTTTAATTTTGTAACTTGAACAACTATTTCTAAGAGAACAATATGAAATTTATCATATTATCAATGTGATTTCTTAGTATCTTTTTTTGAAATTCTGTATTATCTCTACCCTTTACATGCTTTTGTTTCTCTTTAAAGAAAGAAAAAAATTAATTAATAAAAACTTTTTTCAAAAAAATAAAGAAAGAAAAAAAGGAAAAGAACAGAATAGAAAAAAGAAATGGAAAGAAGAAAAGAAAGAAATGAAAAGTTCAGTTAAACAGAACAGAGGATACAGAAACAATTCCATGCATATTTAGCTGCCCTTTCTTTGACAAAGGGGCCAACTCCTTTCACAGATGAAAAAAATAGGCTCCTCATAAAATGGTGTAAGGATCAAATATAAACCCACATCTTTCATCATACACTGAACTAAAGTAAAAATGGATCAAAGATCTCAATGTGAAAAAGGAAACATTTAATTTTCCAAAAGATGAAACAGGTAAAACTCAAACACACTGGTATATATCCAAGTGTTTTCTGAACAAACCCCAGTAGAATGAGAAATAATACCATACATCAACAAATGAGACCATGTTCATTTAAAAAGCTTTTCCACAGCAAAGGAAATCAGCAATACCATGAAGCAACAATGTAGAGGATGGGATGAAGAAATACAAATGTCCAATAAATATGTGAAAATGATTAACATTATTTGCCATTGGCAAAATGCAAATTAAAACATTATTGGGATTCCATCTCATGCCAAAAAAATGACTCAATTCAAGAAATCAAATAACAATCACTGGAGTAACTGAGAGGGGTAAAGGAGCTCTCTTAATTGTTTGTGGGAGTATAAACTGGTACAATCACCATAGAAAATAACATGGAAATTCTTCAAAAAACTAAAATTAGAAATTCCTTTCACACAGACAATCCTTTATGAGGTATCTTTCTGAAAGAATTAAACATATATGTAGTGATACATATATATCTGTGGTTTTAGCAGCTTAATTCATAAGAGCTAAATCTTGGAAGCAACAGTAAATTTCCTTTAACAGATGAATGGGTAAAGAAAATGTGATGTTTATACACAGGGAGTACTATGCAGCCATAAAGAAGGATAAACTTGAGTAGCAAAATGGATGCATCTTTTCATCATACTCATAAGTGAGATAAATGAGACAGAGAAGCTTAACTATTGTGTAGTGTCTCTTATGGAAGGACCTCATTATATTAATAAAATGCAAAAATACTGATAATAGACTGTAAGAAACAGGAATCTTTGGCATATGGGAAGGGAAATGAGAGACAGAGAGAAGGCAAGGTGCAGGGGGGAAAGCAGGTTTTATAAAGGGAGGGCTGAGACATGGTAGGTAGATGCACCATGCCACTAGGAGGAACGTCATTATCATGAACTAAAAATGCCCAAGGAATGTTTGCACATGTACCAGAGGCAAATACAGACACAGAGCACTATAAACATGCACCTAGAAAAATAATAATCAAAATCTCTCTTCATCTCCCATTCCCAGTCTCTCTTTCCCACCTACTGCTTTCTGGCAATTGTTTAACATATTGTTGACACCTGAAGACAGCTGACAATTGTATAAAATACTCTTTTATACTAGAGAAATAATATGTTTTAATTTATTAAAGGTAGTTTTTTTCACAGTACTGAAATCATTCTCCTAATTTTGCCTAATTTTGTAGGTAGTTTTGTTAGAAGCTATTCTAAGTAGTTAATTGTGCTCTGAGTACAGGGAAGGTAAAATGATTCCCATTCCATTTAGATTTTTCTGCTAAGCCTGAGCCTTTCCTTGACACAAAGCAGATGAAAAAGACAAAGCGTGTATATTCTATTTGTATTTTTACATGCGCATGAGAAGCATCACAGGAAATGCAGAATTAAAAGCATGTAGACCTAGGTATTCAAGTATCATGTGAAATAAAGTATCATGACTGAGAAAGTTAGAAAATATATGGTAGGTTAAAGGATGATTCAGGTTACTACAGTAAAATGTCCTCTGCTGTCTGACTCTAATGATAAAAATCTTTTCTAAATCCAGGCTTTGAGAGAATATCTTGCATAGGAGAGAATTCTCATTGGCTTTCAAGAAGCAAAAGGAAGTTAGCATGTTGTTCTTGCATCTGCTTTTCAAAGAATATCTTCAGAATAGTCAATAGAGCAAATAGGCTTGTATTGAACTCTTCTCTCAGAAAAGATGGGCCATGAATGTTGATTACTTAACTGTTGTCTGAAAGTTTACCATTTTTCTTAATATTTTCATAAATTATTTTATATTGTACAAATGAATATTGCTGCTTTCTTGCTTTAATATTTATAATTTCTAACTTTGAGAAGTAGCTGTAGGCATGAGATAATTGCAGTGACCTTTGTCTAATTTTCTCCTTATGAATGTTAAATCATTTCAGTAATAAGAACTTTTATTGTTCAGTAATAAGAATGCTGAGTTGGAACTAAGCACTCACTATAAGTTTGAGTTCTACTATTGTTTAAAGCATAAATAAAACACCAGTTATTCATGTACTAATAATCTGCTTATGCCCTTTTTCAAAGGATCATATAAATAAATAAAATTATGCATTCTTGATGTTTCCTTTATTGTATCTATTATTATTTCCTTGTCTACATATCATTCATTGCAACTCTGGTTAACTATATCTTAGAAATACTGAACCTAGTCAATTACATAAATGTTTTTGCCAATTTGAAAATCATCCTAAGAAAATTCTACACCACAACCTTCCATGTGACATAGGGTCTGCGTTGTGCACAAATTATATGTGTTCAAGGCCAAAGGAAGCCTTTTAAAGAAATATACTGGATCTTATAATATTTCTGTGTTATAAAATTAGTGCTGTGCAGGATATATTCTTAAGAGTATAGGAGTTCTACTACTGAAATTAGTCAATAACTTTGGCCAACAAACTGGAACTAGCTTTTTTTTTCTTCAGAAATGAGAGTGTTTACTAAAAATTCATTTGTGTGATTACTCATTCTCCTTGAACTCCAGATTTTGTATACAAAATTGTGGCTCCAAGGTGAGAACCATCAGTATTTCCTGAGCTCAGTGCCATGTTGGAACTTGGGGCGCTGGGAAAACAAGAAGCCAGCTTGCCACCCTGGTATGTAGCTGTGGTCTGGCAAGCTGTGGCAGCTCCAGGGTGAGAACCATCAGCGTTTCCTGAGCTCCAGGCCATGTTGGAACTTGGGACATTGGGAAAACAAGCAGCCAGCTCTCCGCTCTGGTAAGTGGCTATGGGCCTGCCAGGGCTAAGAATCAAACATCCATCATCCCTCCCACCCCCCATAGCAAGAGGGAGCCAAAGGTCTGAGTATCTCTTGGGAGGATAAACATATGCAATGTGGCAAATAAGGGGGATTTCCTTCTATCGTCTCTTTGAAAACAAATATTTTTATTTCTGTTTTGCTCAGTTCTGATTAATAGTACTGCTCTATTCAATATTCTGTTTTTATAAGTTTGGTATTTCCTTCCATTTTCTTCTACCTGATTGAAAGAACAGCTATTGTGAAGAGAATGGGGATTTACTATTGTGCCTATTGCTGTTGTCCTGGTGACCTGCTGTAAGGTTCTGTGCCAATTTCACTACACTGTCTCATTTGGCTTTGTTCTGTCTTGTTCTGCTGTATTTTGCCACCTTCAAAATAAAAAAAAGTTTTTTTAAAGATAACAAAGTAACAAAATACCTCCAAAAAACTCCCAACTCCACCAAAGCTGATTGTGGGGCATGGATGAGGAGAAACTCAAAAACAAAGCATCAGAATTATATAAGGTGATTACAAAATAAATAATAACAACAAAACAGATCAGTAAGGTATTGAGTGAGATGAAAAATGACATAACTACACAGATAATGGACTTAAAAAGCACACGGAGGAAAAGAAAGTGCTCTAAAGGATATAACTGCATGCATGTTTAAGTGTGTAGAATTGATAACTATGTTGCTAAGTTTTTATTGGATCATTGAACAGAACTGTTTGCAGCCTCACTGTTTGAATGTCCACTTTTCATGCTTTAATTTTGTAACTTGCACAACTATGTCTAAGAAGACAACATGTAATTTATCAACTAGTGATTGTTATACCCCAAAAGGCTGCACCCCAAAATAAAATGAAATTTGTAAAACGGCAAAAAGAGTAAAAAGGCCAAGACATCTTGGAGGGAAAAGAAGATAGCGCTTTTTTTATTTAGGCTGGTATCCAGTGACACAGAGTGAGGGTGGAATTTACACTGCTGTGCAACTAGGCTAAGATTTGGGGGTGGTTTGTAAAGGGAAAAAACCTCAAAGATGTGGGGGAGCCACACCTGTGCATTCCTGAGGAAACAGGACAACTTGTTGTTTGCCTAGGGTCAAAGTACAGAGGTTTATGGCTAATCTATTCCAGGAATACATTATGCAGGCTGCTGGTATTAGGGGAAGAACACAATTACTGGACTCACAGGAAATACAAAGTGCAATTTGGGACAATGGTTGTAGTTTAGGTCAAAGGGTGTGGCTCATACAGAAAAGACTGGCGGCCCTTGAGTTAGATTACAACAGTGATTTCTTACTATTTATTTTTTTTCTGAAATTCTATATTGTATTGTTTCTACCCTTTTTTCTGTTTTGCTTTTTTTCTCTTTAAATAAAATTTTAAAAATAAAAAAAATTGTATTATATAAATGTACCTGTGTTTTACACAAAAATGAGGTGAGAGCATCTAAAATTAACCTATATTTTTTAAAATAGCATTTTATTATCTGCTAACAAATACTTGTACCCATGATAGAATCAGCCTGAGTAGTCTGTAGTTTGTTACTCACCTTCTATGGGGCATAAGATACTGAATATAGCCTTACATCCTTTACCCTGCTTGTTAAAATGTTATTTTGGATACCAAAAACAATGCAATGAGGTTCAGTGAGTAAAATAGTCTCTGTTCATAGTAACAACTAAAAGCAACAAATCAATTCTACTTCTCTTATCTGGAACTGTCTCTTTTTTCAGAGTTTTTTGCAGCAGTAAACATAATCTTCATCTCTGCACCTGCAAAGTTTGCCACTGCTGTGGCCTCAGCTACCATCTCACACCTGTATTTCTTCAGCAGCCTTTTCATTTTCTCCTTTACCTGCTCACACCTATGTCTGTTCTCCTTTTTGCATGCAAAATTCTTGAAAGGTAAAACCACCACTGCATTCCTTCAAGTCAAATTCATTCTGCAGCTTCCCAGTTTACCAAGGGTTCTACTCAAAAATTTTACTTGATTCTTGATGTTTGACAGCATAAATATAATATTCAACAATTCTACTATTCCTTCACACACATACACTCTCTCTCTCTCTCTCTCTCTCTCTCTCACTCACTCACACACACACACACACATCTCACCTTTATCTTCTGCTATTTACCCCTTGCACTCCCTACTTCATTCTGTGTAACTTTGGTGACAATCCTGAGGCAGCAATTATCCTCTTGCATTTTCTTTCACCGGCTAGAGTTTTATTCTTCACATATCTTCATTTAGGTCCCCTCATTTTCTTTGTCTTTCTATTTAAATGTCTATGCATTAGGTCGTTAATGTCCATTCTGTATAATGTATCAATCACACACTTTAGTTTCCTCTTTATTCTTAAAGTCTCCATGAGAGAATGAAAATAAATAAGTAGGATATAAATAAATGTACAAAACTTCTGAAATCATTCTAAACATTTCTTTTGTTTTTTAAAAAGGACAATCTTTCTTAAAACAACATTGCGATTGAACAGAAGAGTTACTTGCATGACTAGGTGTAGGGTTAAAATGGCTGTTTGCTTCACGTAGCCTAATGATCAGACTTCCTTTATCTCATGAAGCAGTTCTTTGACTCACTTCTGACTATACAGGCTTTTTACCTTGCATAATGTTACACTGTAGTAGCAATAACAGTAACAACAATGATAATGCTAATTAGCTTCATTGAGCATTTAGTGTGTGCCACCCAAGCTAACTACTTGATACAAATTATCATGTTTATTTTCCATAGCATTTTTCTGGTATGTATATTATCATCTAATTCCAAGTAAGGAAAATAAAGTTCATAAGGGAGGTAAATCACTCAGTGTCATACAAACCAGAGATGGAATGCTGAATTTTACCCACACTGGTAGAATTTAGAGTCAGAGATCTTTGGCATTGTTACTGCTGTAACACCACTTAGTGAGTCTCCTGTGATCTTCTGAGCCATGCCTTTCTGACAATCCTAACATACAATAGTCCTGGCTATGCTGTATTTGTTGAATTGCAAATCTGTATGGATAACACAAAAAGAGACTTATAACTTTACACCAGCATGTTTTGGCTCTATATGCTGCAATTCTAACATAGTAAAACTTAGAAAAATAAGAATAGCTTTGTAATTACTATAAAATTTACTTCATTAATGTTCTACTCCTTTTAGGAATTAACAGTTGAAAGCCCTCATACTTAAACAAAATACAGTGAAGCTCTCCTAAAGGCTTAGAACAGTTTTGGCTCCCTTTTGGAAACTTACACTCTTAAGGTAAAACAAAGGTAAAAATCAAGCTATAACAGCAAAATTGTTTTGCCTCCAAAGATCACCTCTCCCTGAAGGTTTCCCTAAAGCTATTTCTTATTTTAAGTAGACATCTAGCTTTGCTACTGCTCCTTCTCAGGGGAAGACAGATGCAAGATCCTGATAAATTTAACATTCCTTATACTAAGAACATCTCCCAGGAGACACAACCACTTGCAGCATTGGATTCAGACTCCCGGTAAACATCCTGAGAAAGCAGCTTTTAGACAAAAACCAAAGTACCAGTATAAACTCCTTCCCTCTCCCCTGAATCCAGCATTTGATTTCTAGCAATTTATCCTCTTAAGAGTTGCAGAAGATTTAGATTTCTGTACAGATCAGTTTGCACAAGTGAAACGAGACACTAATAATAAAAATTTTGATAGCCCTTATTCATTTTATATTTTATGAACTATTACTTTTTTTAACAAAATCTTATTAGGACTACGTGTGAAGCATTTAAACATGCAGATAAATGCAACTCCTTAAAATTGCCAGAATTAAAGAATTTCTCAAGGTAGATATACTCAGAGACTTTCTATGATAAACAATAAAATTGTTCATTGAAATTCCAGGTTGATAATCATCATAATTCCCTTACATAGTAAATTAAAAAGAAAATGGAAAAGTGAACCAGGGGATGCTACTTAGAGGAGTGTGCCAAGGTGAATTCATGTCACTATAGCATGCAACTGATGCACTGAGGCCATAGGAAGCTGTAACTTCACACATGTGTGGAAACATGAAGCATTTACAAATTTAATATTTATTCATTTTTGGGGATAAATGAAGATAATCAAGGTCTTTGGCAACAAATAAAAAGTCATAGTCTCTCCTTGCCTCCCTCTCTCTCCCCGCTCCTCACTCTCCCTCTGTCTTTCAACTCTAAGCCTGTCAACTTGGTATCTTTGATATAAAGGACAGAAAACTTACAATAAAATTTTTGTCATAATCAAAAGTATATTTATTAATTTTAAGTGATAAAGTCTATAACATTGCACAAATATTATGTATATATATACATTTATATATCTATCTACATCTATATCTGTCTATATGTATCCTACCTAAGATGATATACTATCTAAAACATTACTCATTATTAGGTACATGCTGCATGTAAAATCAAATTGAAGTTATTGGAGTTATTTTAGTATGTATGGAAACTCCAGTATGAGTAATAACGTGTTTCTTTATCACATATTCAGCACATCAAGGCAGACTCACTCATTCATCTCCACGTTATAATAATTCTGCCACTATGGAATAAAGGTCTTTGGCTTAGACTAAGGCTTATTTTTCACTTTTGAAAACTTGCACGGACACATTTTCTATTTTTCTGTTGCTTTGCTGTTCCTTTCTATGGAAAAGCAGACTTTTATCTGAAAGACTTCCGCAAATTATATTGAGAAGATCATGATGGATTTTAATCCAGTCCTTTGTAAATTTCAATTTTATACACTGAATGTGTGTATATTTTAATGTTGAAATCTATTTTGAAAATCACATTTCATTTATTTTCATGAGATATGGATAGCTCAAGTCAATCCTCCTTCCACTAATTTGCTAAAAGTTTATCACAGGTCATTTACGTACATTGTTGAAAAATATATGCCAAGAAAATATGTCATTAAGTACCATAATATTTTTATCTAGGTCATTGCCAATGAGTTTCATGAGAATCGTACTATTATTTGAATTTGTAATATGAGGCAGTTAAACAAAACAATTACAATATATAAACTTAATTCAATTGAGCCATTGCATTAGCAATATTTTATGTGTTGTATGCTGATTAACAATTGCTTGTTTTGACCATAGAAAAGCAGGAATTAAGCTCCTGTAGGCAAATAGTTATAAATTCCACTTTTAACCAGATTAATATCTTATGTGCTACAGGGTTCAGATAATAGCCTGGCTAGTTCATAGATCTTTGCTGCTTCATAGATCTTTGTTTAATATGTCCAAAAATACATACAAAAATTGAGTTCTCTTTTAATGCTGAATTTATCAGTCAGTGCACAAATATACATGTCTATTCTCTGAAGAGATTTGAAAGGTCAACAATGATTTGTTGTGCATCATAATAAGCATGCATATGGCCTATCCATAATTTAACAAGAAATGTTGTAAAAGTGAATTTTCATATTTGACACATAGTTCCAGTTTATTGGTTTCAGACAGCAACCCCTGGTTAGCTCAGTATTCTGATCTCTGTTGACTCTCATTTCCTCAAGGAAGACTTCATGCTTATCTGGTAGTTAGAAACTGTCAGAGCGGTGCGTATTTACTTCATGTGCCAATTCTCATCTCTTAATATACCAGTCTAGCCTAATGTGGATGGTGGGATAGGAACATCCCATGCTCAATGGAAGGTGAAAAGCCACAGCATACAGCGGTTTTCCAATAGATGCTGATGTTATGCATGATGAAGTTCCATCAGCCGGAGCCCGCTGAAGGTCAGGCAGGCATGTTTTTCCACTCTTTGAATAAGAGAAGCTGTAAAGCCACAATGCAGATGTGCACAAAGATGGTGTGGGTTTGCAGCTATTTTTCAAGTGACCACAGATGTTTTATTTTATGTGCTGTGGAGAAATATTTAGTGAATTATAGAAAAGGGTCAGCTCTGAGCATTTAGACACACTATGACAAAGTGACACCAGTCTTTCCACCACCATAGTACAACTCCTCCCATTTGGTCTAGTTTGCTCATGTAAAATGTCACTTTATCCTGCTAGAAAAATTCTCCCAAGAGTTGTAACTTGGAATAAAATCTATTTGCTACCTTGGAAATAATTTCTCTTTTTATATCCTTTACTCACTGTCATGTTCATTATGACAGTATGATACAGGCAATTTTAATCTATAATTACGGCTTGTTACCGAGTGCCTTTTAGACACTTTTGAAACGAGCCTGTAGCAGCTCAGGGTAGGCCTATTAACACGAGAAATCTTTCTATCTGTTTTGTTAAAAGGATTTTGTTGCTTCATTTTCAGCCATCAGAATCGTTAAATAAACTACAGTTACTGATCATTTTATACAGCTGTTTATTGCATTGCTGTGCATTCTTGTTATTCAGAGACACCTAAGATGTAACTGCTACATCCTTTTTGCTGAAAAAGGGATGGAAATTTAAAGAGGGGGAGGAAATTACTGAGAGGGATTGATAACTGGACAGAGTCTTTACTGTATTCTAGTTCAATCACAGGAACTCTTAAGCAAGTATAAAATGACACTATTAAAGCTTTATTTTTTAAATTCCATTTTCACTTATGATCATTATGATCTCATTTTTTTTTCTCTTATTCATTGGCCCAATAAACTTTAGCGGGATATAAGTCAGGTAACTTAATTTCCTGTGCTAATTTACATTAAAGAATGGCAGCAAAACTGCAAAAAATAAAGTTCTGTGGTGTCTGGCATCCTTCATTAATCAACCTAGAAGCTCTGCTACTCCCTGACATTTGAGTTTTTCATTACTCTGTGAAGTGCTCTGTGATATGCAATGTAAGATAAGGTGAATGATGTTAATTAAGAGAATCTGAAAAGTAAAATATAGGCTATTCATCCCAATTGACAGAGAAAAGTTAAAAGGAACTTTTACACTGAGTACAGTAGGTACTTAACATTTGCCTGTTATGTTGTCATAGTGGACACTTGTAGCTGTTAGAGGAACACATCTTTGCTAAGAATTTTTTTCTAGCCAAGTACATGCTAAATATGAAGAGTGACCTTCAATTTATTGTTCAAAATAGATATATTTGAGAACATAATGGGTGTTATTAATGCTTATATGATGAGGCCTCCATTTTTCAGTGCCAGATTGACTGTGGGACTGACTTATAAAAGCCATTCCAATCCTGAAAGATTTGGTTTCTGACTCAAAATAGAAAAATAAATTCTTACCCAGTGTTCATGAAATGTAGAATTAAATAATGCCCTGTATTTTTCATAGACAAAGGAAAATGAGAACAAAGCTAGTGTAGGAAAGAGAGAACAAAATAAAACAAAGTATCACTTAGAAGCAGACTGAGAAAAGGCTGATTCCTGTTTTCTTGAAACCCGAATGAGTACTAGTCCTTTCCTTGTTTTGTTTTGTTTTTTAATAATCATATCGTCAGTGGGCAAATGATAACTGTGTCATATGGAGTACAATAGGAAACCTTAATCGCTAACTATACTGTAGTCTATGACATTTTGTTTTTTAAATCTTTGTTTAGTTCTTGTTTTCTTGTTCTGTGATTGTTTGAGATTAGGGTCTGTCATTTGCAAACAATTGATTTAGCAAAAATATGATTGAATTATTTATGTACCACATAATATATTTTTATTTTAAACAATCATTTAAAAAATACTCAGAAATTTAAGAATACTCCACACACTAAAATGAAAACTAATATAAAAAGACAGTCTAATACTATATTATCCTTAATTAGTAAATACAAATTGTTTAAGTTTTTTTGTAGCCTCAGGACCCATGATCTCTTAATTTTAATAAATGTATTTTTTCATAACTATATTTTTGTGTGTTCCAGAGGGTACAGAATATGATTTAAAAATGTAACCTTGGGTCAGAGAAATATGGAGCATTTTATACCTACTGCATATTTTAGTCCACAGGTTGAAAACTAAAGTCGTAAGTTCTTAAATTTCTGTAATGAAAATCAGATCAATGTTAGGACATTTTTTTAAAGTATTAAGTTCGTAACTACTCAAGAGACTTTCAAAGTATCATTCTTGATTGAATCAATAAAATCTAAGTTTTTACATTTTAAGAATTAATATATGTGAGAGATTATTCCTTCTGATCAGTGCTCTATTATAGTACACAATCAGAAGCACAAAACACAAAACATTAAGTATGTACTAAAACCCCAAAGAGAAAGTTAGAGACAAAATCCATAATGCTCAAAACTAGATGTAAGTCTCCAAGAAAAGAGCTTTTATGACTATTAAAGAAGGAGGATTAAGGGAAATACATTCCCCTCAGGCTGTGTGACTTTTGACTCCTCTTAAAAATGTTAATTCAGAATGGGGATTAATACACTTAGCAAATATTCCAGTGAACTTCATAGTAATCCCATAGAAACTCTCAGTTTCCATGTAAATTTTTGTAATAGAGGGACATATAAATTATATCTGATTTTGGATGAAAAACTCTATTATTTAGGTAGTAATGTATGCCTCATATGCATTTTTTAAAAATTGCATGGAGAAAAATAATAAAATTACAAAACAAATATCCAGAAATAACAATAATTCATTAATTGACAATTTTAATTCATAAAATCAAAATCTAAAAAAGTTATTTGAATTTAGACTTTTATATAGTCTTATGAACAAAAGTTGCAATGCAAAAGGAAAAATAATGAGAGCAAAAACCACAACATTTACATATTTCTTGCCATATTCTCTTACAACCCAGAAAATCTGTCATGCTTAGCAAATATTCATTAATAAATAAAGTTATAGCTTCAGTACCAATTTTAAACATACATAACAATCAAAATTTAAGGAAAAATTATACCTACCTAATTAAATAATTTAATGTGATTCCCCTCTAACCTCTGGTATGAAGAATTTCCAATATGTGCAAAATACTGTTAACAGCTTATGTAACTGCTGTGTCATCAGCTAAAAAAAATTATTGATAAAATGATTTTAGATGAGTGAAGGTATAAATAAGTATCTACAATATACTAACAATGAGAGAGGAGGATAAATTTATGCTGAATTATAAATTTTAATGTATTGTTGTACTATAAATATTTCCATGGCTTTAAGAAGTATTTAAATATGATTTTCATGGTTAGTTAAATTTCCATCTTGTTAAATAGCCTTAACTTAGTAAATCCTTATTTGGTTTTCATTTGTAGAAGTAATACTAAACCAAATCCTTGCATATCACCCAGTTAATGTTCTTCATTTTGCAGACAGAAGTTCTGTAGAGGGCAGTTATCCTATTAGACTATAAATTCATTTCTATCAAATATGTCCACAAAGAGAAAAGAAATTGATTTATATACTAGCATTAGCCTGGGGAAAAGAAAATTTTGAGACAAAATTATCCTTAATTATGTCCCCCCAGAGATAAGTAACATTGGCAAGTGTTTATGTTTTTATATACAGATAATTTTCATTTGATATAAATTATTAAGCCCAAAGATGATAATAAGTAGACTTCAGAAACTGGATTCAATGTGTTCTATGTCATTATTTATTTAGTAGCATAGCAAGTTTTATGACCTCTCTTCTAAGTAACTAGGAAGTCTAAAAATGATCCTGTCCATAGCTACATGGATACAGTAATTGGTGCAATCCTTCACTCTCTCTTCCTTGTTCTTACTGTATTTTTTATCTTAATTCATTCATATATATATATATGAATGAATGTGGACACTTTGGGTAGAAATAAACATGTCCAGAAGATAATTGTAGATTAAATTTTAAAAATAGTGAAGATTTTGTTCTTTAAGTTTAAAAGTGAACTAATATAGTTTTTAAATTTTAACATGTCAAATATAATAATTTGATATTAAATTGTCATCATGAAAATGTACAACTGCACAAAAATATCAGTTGTTAAATTATGTCCAAGGATTTAGCTCAGTGGCACAAATGCCTACCTAGCAAGTGCAAGGTCATGAGTTGGATCTCAGGTACAAAAAAAAAAAGTGTTAAATAAGGAATCAGTAATGATTAAAATTAATCTAGAAATCTAATAATTTTTAAAATTTTCAAAACCTATGAATGCAAAATTTCTCTCATGAAGACTGCACACATTAAAATAAGTGAAACCTTACATAATTTAATATTATTTTAAATTTCATTTGCTGTAGTTAATATCATCTGAATGTTATATCAATAAAAGCTAAATATAAGATTTGAAGAGATCAGTGGAAAAATTTCCTAGAATTTTTATTGCAAAAGAACAAAATGAATAATTTTCAAACTATGTGATTATATTATATGTGCAACTAGATGATATTTTAAATGTCATTAATTTAGAAAGAATTTCATATAATTAAAATAGTGACCATATTTTTAAAAACATTCTTGATAAAATACTCTCAATACAAGGATTCCATCATGCAATTACTTGTACATATTTGGAATTAGTTTTGAGATAATCCATAAATGTGGATAACGAAGGTAACAACTTGGCTAGCATTTTTAAATGTAGAGCTAATATGTGAATAAAGTATTCTGAATAATATTTATTCTTTGGAGCCTGTCTCTTTTAACTTATTTTTAAAAAGGATTTTTTTATTATTATTCTATAAAACTTTTGAAGTAATTTGCCTACCATCTCAAATATCTGAATTTAAGTTGCATGTGAAAATTAAGAAATCATGTAATTTTTGTAAGTATAAAAGAACATAATTACTGAATTTAGGTTGCATGTGAAAATTAAGAAATCATGTAATTTTTGTAAGTATACAAAGAATATAATTTCTGTAATTGAATCCTATTGTCATGTAATCCCAGTTAGGGAAAGTATAAAACTCAAGTGTTGTGGTCTACCCTGGTCAATCTAGGTTTCACTCCTATACCTTACTGGGCTTTTGGCATTTCAGATGACAATACAGGGGTATCACATCAGTGTAATGTGAGATAGAATTCAGTAAAAAGCAACTTGAGATTCTGCTTCATAACATTCTTCAGACATTATTTCACATTTTCAGGTAATTTAAATCACACAATTCATTCTTATTTTGCCCATGGTTTTTTTTTTTTTTGTTGTTGTTGTTGTTCATAGATAGATAGATAGATGGATGTATAGCTGTATAGATGGACAGACTTCTTTTTCCAGGCAATCTGCCTCATAAGCCCCTTTTCAAATAATGTTGGGTGATTTTCAAACCACAATGAGACATCCAAAGTGACTATAAAATTTTCTTTGTCCTTCTTGGCTTAAACTACCAAAATTTCAGTTCTATTTTATTTAGTTCAAAATATCTTAAAAAGACAATGATTTTTAGCCCATCTTGGGTATTCTGACAAAAAATATAAGGTAACTATCTAATAAATAATCAAAATTTCTTACAAATTTGGAAGTCGAAAATTTTAAGATAAAAGTTCTAGCAGCTTTAGTGTCTGGTGACCTTATGGTAGGTCATAGAGAGTGCTATCTATCTGTGTTTTCGCGTGGTGGAATACAAAAGAAAATTCTCAATGGCTTCTCTTTCTCTCATGACAGTCATCAAGCCAAGGTCCTTTTATAATACTGTCACATTGGAATTAAGTTTCAACATAATAAGTTTAAGGGGACTTGAGAATTTGGACAATAACACCAAGGTTCAACCCATAAATAAGGAACATTTGTTTGCAAGTTTTCAAGCCACTATGAAAATGCTTTTATCCCACTCTCAAGATGAAGACATAGATGTAGTGTTGGATGATGGGTTCCAGCAGTTTCACTGAGACTCAAAAACTATCCTGTTGCTCCCTGATTTACTTTAATGTTTATATATGTATTCAGGTACACATATACATATTTGTACTACACAAGGCAAGTTCTCTACCATTAAGTCAAATCCCTATGCCTTTACCTTCTTCCTTTATTACAAAGCAATCTGAAAGAGGATTGTGTCTTACCTGTCATGTTTGATTCAATACATACTTTAAGATAAAAACTTAAGCACTGAGTATCTCCTCCAAAATGAGAAGGTATCTCTTACAGAAGCTACATAGTAGATGTGATAGAAAATAGATTAAAAGTATATAAAGTAGCTTTATCAAGTCATTACATAACTGCTCTATTATCTTAAATTGGATTGTACTAAACTATTTAACTTAAGATATATTTCTGGATTATCACAAACATAAACAAGGAATCAGGCCAAGAACACCTGTGAAGCCCCCAGCACTACTGAGGCACTTCTGACTGCTGCTGCTGGGCCTGCCCCTCAGCCCGGGAATGCCTAGGTGGCCTCAGACTGCCTCTGCTCCATCAGGAGCAAGTACAGTTGACATTGTAATAGAAGACATTAAAATTATACATGAGAAATCTCTGAAAAGGAAGCAAATGAAACAAAGAAACAAATCCATGAGGCTATAGAAGAAATCAAATTAGAAATAATGTGTTACATAAACACAAAAATAATAACCTTAATAAATGAGTTGCTCAACATAGCTAGAGAAGAAATAGATAAAAAAAAATACAGGAGCATGGGAAATTGATTAAAACATTGAATGAACAATGCAGAAAACAAACAGAATCCATGAAACAAACTCAAAGAGATATCCAAGAAACAAAAAATTGTATTGAAAGCTGTCAAAACCATTTAAATGAAGCTGAGGATAGAATTTCAGAGCTTGAGGACAGGATTACAGATAGTGATCATGAAAGATTAGAATTTATAAAAACAACAAAGCAAAAAAAAAAAGCAGCATGAAATGACAATCCAGCAGTTTCAAGATGATGCCAAGAGAAACAATATAAAACCAATAGGCATCAGTGAAGATGCAGGAGTCAATGCAAATGACACAACTAAACTATTCACAGAAGTAATAGCAGAAAATTTCCAAAATATGGGGAAAAATCAGATATGCAAATAAGTCTGACATACAGAATGCCAAACAGTCACAACCAATATAAATCTACACCCAGACATATAATAATTAAGATCCCAGACATACAACATAAAAACAGAATACTAAAAGCTGTTAGAGAAAAGACACAACTCACTTATCAAGGAAAGCCTATTAGAAACACGGCAGACTTTATAGCACAAACCTTCAAGTTAAGACAAGCTTGGAGTGAAGTATTTCAACCCCTAAAAGAAAACAACTTTTAATCCAGACTGATGTACACAGCAAAACTGTCTTTCAAATTTAATGGAGAAACAAGATACTTCCATGACAAAGAACAACTGAAGAAATCCATGTCCACCAAACCAACCCTCAAAAGAGTACTAAAAGATATGTTAAACAGACATAAAAATGACCACAATCTCCAGAACAACAACAGAAAGAAACCACCAGGCTGGACAAGAAATTTAACAAGGGAGAAAAGCAGAAAACTAATAGGAACACAACATGGCAAGGTCAAGCCTGTGCATGTCAGTTGTATTCATAAAGGTAAATGGGCTCAATTCACCTATCAAAAGAAACAATTTGACAGAATGGATCAAAAACAGGAGCTCCATAAAATGCTGTATGTAAGAAACACATCTGACTCAAAAAGAAACTCATAGATTAAAAGTCAAAGGATGGAAAACAGTATTCCATGAAATAGGAACCTAGAAAAAAGCAGGGGTAGCTATTCTGCTTGTAGACAAAGTGAACTTCAAACCCAAAAAGGTTAAAAGAGATAAAGGCCACTACATATTTGAAGTGGAAAACTACAAGAGGAAGAACTAACAATTTTAAATATATGTGCACCAAATATAGGAGCACTCAACTATGTAAGACAAATACTAATGGAAATGAAAAACCAAATACACGAGAAGACAATTATAATAGGAGACCTTAACACCCCACTGTCACAAAGAGATAGATCAACTAGATCAAAAGTCAGCAAAGACATAACAGAACTTAATCATACCTATGAATGAATGGACTTAGTGGATGTTTACAGAGTGTTCCACCCAACCACAACAGAATATACATTCTTCTCAGCTGCACATGGCACATTCTCCAAAATAGAACATATGTTAACCCATAAAGTATTCTTAACTAAATGCAAAATGAGCAAAATTATCCCTTGCATAATATCTGATCCGAGCACAATAAAATTGGAAATCAATGGCAAAAAAACCTAGAAAACCTGCATAAATACATGGAAATTAAATAACAACCTTCTGAATAACCAGTGGGTTACAGATGAAATTAAAGAACAAATAAAACAATACCTACAATACAATAAAAATACAGATAAAACATACTGTAACCTATGGGATATAATGAAAGCATTCCAAAGAGGGGACTAGATAGCAATAAACAGTCACATCAAGAAAATGGAAGGAACACAAATAAATAACCTAATGTTATATTTCAAGTTTCTAGAAAAGGAAGAGCAAGTCACACCTAAAGCTTACAGAACAGAGGAAATTCTAAAGATTAGAGCAGAAATTAATTCAATTGCAAGTAAAAAAAAAACAACACAGAGAATTAATGAATCAAAGAGCTGGTTTTTTGAGAAAATAAACAAAATTGATTATCCCCTGGCCAAAGTTATCAAGAAAAAGAAAAAAAAAACAAATAAATGGAATAAGGACTGAAAAAAAGGAAATTACTACAGATCCCATGGGAATTCAAAAGATAATGAACACCTACTTTGAAAATCTCTACTCACATAGGGTGGAAAACACAGAGGAAATGGACAGTTTTATAGGAACATATGAACTACCAAAGCTCAATCAAGAAGATATAACAGTTTTGAATAACCCAACATCAGCTACTGAAATCAAAAACATGATTAAAAACTTACCAACATAGAAAAGCCCACTCCTGTTGTATTCATGGATAAATTCTATAAGAAATTTAGAGAAGATTTAATGTCAATACTCCTTAAGCTCTTCAATGAAATTGAAAGAGAAGCATTCTTCCTTAATTCATTCCTAGAGGTAAGTAATACTCTGATACCAAAACAAGAGAAAGACACAATCAAAAAGGAGAATCACAGAGCAATCTCACTAAAGAATATTGATGTAAAGATTCTCAATAAAATATTGACAAATAGAATGTAGCAAATCATTAAGAAGATTATACATCATTACCAAGGGGAATTTATTCCAGGAATGCAGGGCTAGTTCAACATATCCAAATCAATAAATGTAATACAACACATCAAAAGAGCAAAAAATCAAAATCACATTATCATCTCTATAGATGCAGAAAAAGCTTTTGATAAAGTCCAATACCTGTTCATGATAAAAACAATACAGAAACTCGGAATAGACGATATGTATCTCAATCTCATAAAGTCCATTTATGATAAACCAACAACCAAATTATACTAAATGTACAAAAACTGAAAGCCTTAAACTATAAAATCAAGAACAAGACAAGGATGTCCACTGTCACCACTCCTATTCATTATAGTTCTGGAAATATTAGCCAGACCAATCAGACAAGAGGGAGAAATAAAAGTAGTAAAAAATAGGAAAAGAAGAAAGTTAAATTACCATTATTTGAAGATGACATGATACTCTACATAGAAGACCCCAAAAACTCCATTAAAAGACTGCTAGAGGTAATAAACAAATTCAGCACTATAGCTGGATACAAAGTCAACACTCACAAATCAATAGCATTTCTGTACACAAACAAAAAACTACATGAGAGGGAAACTGTGGAAATATTGCCTTTTGTAAAGACATCTAAAAAAATGAAATACCTAAGAATCAACATAACCAAGATTATAAAAGATCTATGTGCTGAAAATTATACTACTCTAAAAAAGCAGATTGAAGAGGATACTCCTTTCTTTTGGTTAGGAAGAACCAACATTGTGAAAACTGTTATACAATTTCAGTGCAATCCCAATTAAAATATCATTAACATACCTTACAGATCTAGAAAAAATATTCCTAAAATTCATCTGGAAACAGAAGAAATCTAGAATAGCAAAGGCAATTCTGGGCAACAAAGACAAGACAGGAGACATCTCAATTCCTGACTTGAAACTATACTACAAAGCCACAGTAATAAAATCTGTATGGTACTGGCAAAGAAATAGACCTGAGGATCAATGGGACAGATCAGAAGATGCAAACACAACTACAAAGGCACTCAGCCACCTTATATTTGACAAAGTGAGCTAAATATGTTCGCTTGAAAAATGATAGCATCATTAACAAATGGTTTTGGAAAAATTGTCTCCCTCATGCCAATGCCTGAAACTAGACCCATGTCTATCACCATGCACTAAACTAAAGTCTAAATGGATAAAGGATTTAAATATTAAAGCAGAAAAACTAAATCTACTAGAAGACAAGGTAGGTAGAAGTCTTGGAGACATAGGGGTAGGCAGAGAATTCATGAATAAAATGCCAACCACATGGGAAATACTTTAAAGAATCAACAACTGGGGATCTCATATTAATAAAAATTTTTTGTACTTCAAGAGAAATCACCAACAAAGTGAAAAGAAAACCCACTGAATGGGAAAAAATTTTAGCCATTAGTCCCTTAGACAAAGGACTTATATCCAGAACATATAAAGAACTGAAAAATGTCAATCTCCCCAATTTCAAAAAACCTCTCCAAAAATGGGCATCGGAATTGAACACAGATTTCTCAGATGAAGATACACAAATGGCAAATAAATATATGAACAAATGTTTACCATCACTGGTCATTTGAGAAATGCAAATTAAAACAGCATTGAGATTTCATCTTGGCCCAGAAAGAATGGCTGCCATCAAGAAAACAACTGATAACAAATGTTAGTGAGGATGCAGAGGAAGAGGAACACTGCTCCACTGTTGGTGGGAGTGCAGACTGGTGCAACCACTGTGGTTGCAGTATGGAGATTCCTCAAAAAACTAGAATTGAAATTTCCATTCAATCCAGCTCTCTTATGTACTTTTCCAGAAAAATTGAAAAGGTCATGTCACAGTGATATATGTGCACCCATATTTATAGCAGCACAATTTGTATTAGCTAAATCTTGGAAACAACCAAAATGCCCATCAACTGCAGAGTGGATGAAAAAGATGTGATATTTTTATACAATGGAATATTACTCAGCTATAAAAAGAATGATCTTGAGGACTTCATAGGCAAATGGAGACAACTTGAGGCTATCCTCATAAGTGAAATAAACTAGACTCACATTAGTAAATACCACATTGTCTCTCTAGCATAAAAAATAATAAAAACTGACAGAATAATGGTATACAAAAAGCATAATAGATATAAAAGTATAATAGATATAATAGATATTGTAAAAGTGAAAGGGCAGGAAAGTGCTCTAAAGGATATAACAGTATGTATAGCATGTAAGATAGATGACCAAATTACTAAATTTCTGTTAGATCATTGAACAGAAGAGTTTGCACTGTCAATGTCTGAGTGTCTAGCCACTTTTTATGCTTTGATTTTGTAACTTTAACAACTATTGTTAAGATGACTATATGTAATGTATCAACTAGCAATTTTTTGATGTTAATTTTTTTGAATTCTGTATTCTAATTTTTTTCTATTTTTTAAAATTTTCTTTTCTTTTTTTCCTTTAAATAAAATAAAAAATTTCCATAACCCCCCCCAAGGAGTCAAGTTAAAAACACCAGGTTGATGTAAGTAAAATGACATATTATTTATTATTACTATGAAAAATTTTATCTGGTGGAGACATGTTTACCTAAACAATGGAAATGTTATAAATATTCAGAAAGAGTTTAGATACATTTAAAATATAAAAACCTCTTTATTTCCTTGCCATATGCAAAAAAAAAAAATTGGGGGTAAATAATTCCAGACTGATTCCTGCACAGATTTAATTATTTTAAGCAAAGAATACAGGAATAACTTTATCTAAGGGAAACCATATATTTCTGTTATTTTCCATCTTTGTTTTTTTTTTTCAAAACTGGTGTCCTTTAAGACATTTGAAAACAAAGTTTTTAAGACTTCTGGGAAGATTGTGGAATAGGAGGACCATGCAGAGAAATTGAAGAGCCAGGTTCCAATGCAGAGTAATCTGCATGTCCTCCCTGGCTTCTGCATTGTGGGACTTTAAGTTAGTGACAAATGAAAGAAAACATAGAGATGATGGCCTTCAGGAACTGTTATTTTATATGCTCCTCTCCACACTAACCACACACTTTCAATTATATTTGGTTATGATGCACGTTTTAATTTTAGAATATCTGCTTCTTGAGGAATAAACTAATCCAATCTAAAACTGCAGAGATTATGAAAGGTGTCTTTTTATTCTTGTTGTTCATTTGTTTGGGTTTTTTTGTTTGTTTGTTTTGATTCATTTGGTTTGATTTGATTTAATATCTGGTTGTGATTTGGTTTCTTGTAAAAAATGACAAGACTCTAGAGCAATGTTACTAAAACATTGGTGTCTATAATTTTGTTCAGTGTGAAGCTTGGCTCCGTTTGTTGAATTGCATGAAGTATCTACATCTTATAAATTATAACAAATAAGTTTTATAAATCTATCATAATGCCTAATTTGAGTATACTCAATATTAAAATTGGTAGTAAGTCCTCTACAAAAAAGTAAAGGTGGACTATAAGAACTCAAGCTATTCCTTTTATTTACTATCTATCTGGACAAATGACAGATAGATAGATAGATAGATAGATAGATAGATAGATAGATAATAGATAGATTGATGAATAGATACATGATACAAATGATAGAGAGATATTATACTGCATATATAATATATACAATGAGTTAATACATTAAGTGAACGTTCTAACTGTAGTTTGTCATGGGTCTTTCATGATGATACACTGACTTCCTAGACCCTAACTTCATTCATATTATATGAATACTATAATCTTTTATATGGTTCAGAAATAACTCATCAAACTTTCATGTCTTAGGAAAATAATAAGAGGTTACTAACATTTGCCTTGTTGTTGACATTGCTATGAGATCAAAATGAAAAGGCAGGAATTATCATAATTGCAAAATAGATACACAAGCCAATATTTAATAACACTATCTTTTAGGATTCAACAGTTTGCCTAAATAAATGATAAGGTCACTGTGCTCTGGAATATCAATAACCTAAATATCATGTCCAACATTAAAAAGAAGGCAATACAAGCCCCCAATGTGCTATTTTCCAAATCATATAAAAGTTGACTGTCTCTCTGTCTCTGTGTCTCTCTGTGTCTCTATGTCTCTCCCTGTCTCTCTGTGTCTCTCTGTCTCTCTCTGTCTCTCTCTCTCCCTCTTCCTCTCTCCTACAAATAATTTTCTAGAAATAAAAGAAATCTAACAACAGACCTTGAACAACAGGTAAGTACACATCTCAATTAATTGAATATTCTCCTAGGTAATATAAGAATAGCCACAGACATATTAACAAAATGAAGTATAAATAGTATGTTTCTCAAAAACTGAGGCTGAGCTGTATGGTTTGTGTACTTCTGACAAACTGTAGAGGACCACTCTAATTTTACGACCTTAGCCATGTCCACATGACCTCCACAATAACACAGATTTCTTTCTAGGAAATCATCAGGATGTAAAGTAAATCACTGCCATTTTATACTGCATGCAAATATGAATGTTTTCTCAAAAATTAGTACAAATAACTTTTCAAACTGTAGTGTGTTTTATTTCAAAAGGGCTACTTTTTAACAAATACTATTTGTAGTGTAATATGTGAAATTTTAGAGTGAGATGGTTGTCACTTTGTTTATTCTCTACAATTCTAAACCTACAGTTTTTCATTCATAGAGATCAAAAGGGCAAAGATTAGCCTTTACAACCCACTTATTCTCTAAAATTTATAGTTAAGAAAACAGAATAACTCATCTAAAAACTTAATCTTCATTCTAAATGAAAGAAATATTAAAGAATTTAGTGGAAATTTGTATTAACTATAGCCTTTCTTGATGAAAAGAATATTTTATAGATACATTTTGTTCATTGTATTCATTTATGGGGAAAATCAAAGAAGGTTTAGGTTAAGACCAGCAAACTGTTAACTGGGTGTAATGGTATCTCCAGAAAACTCACTCTGCCTCCAAAAGAGGGAAAAAATATTGACTCACACCCTAGTAGATGAAACAAAAGATCTTGAGTGTTTGAAATGGACATAAAGAGAAAATCACGGAGTTATTAAAAGTATGAAAACACAGAAAACTTGAAAGTAAAAAATAAAGTAGTGACAGCTTTTCATTAGCAAAGGTATTTCTGTGTGTAATGACGCTCTTGGAATTTTGCTAGAGGCAACACATGTCTGGTGTCCTGTGGTTCACTATATTCAGGAACCACCAAAAAATCAATTAGTCAGCCTCAAGTGAATCAGCAAAAGGAAAATAAAATCATCAATTGCCCTAGAGTTAAACCAGACTTAGAAAGTTGTGGAGAACATCAAGGAAACACTAAATTTATGACACAAAGATAAAAGTAGGAAGCAGAGACTGTAATAACAACTTCACTTCAAAGCCTAATTAGTATCTACAAAATCAACACTTTACAAGGTTGATTCTTATTTTCTGCAAATTGGAGTTAGAGTTGATTCAGTTTTGACCAGAAGGTTTTTTGCATGCTAGCCAGTAACATGACCTCATAAATTTCAAAACATTTTACATAGACTAATATGAAACAGAGATAATTCCAAGTGGTCTCTATCAAATATATGTCCATTCCTACATCACAATGGGTCAAAAAAGTATCCAATCCATCAGACGTGGAATGGGACATGGGTTTTTCATGGATTTCAACCTATTGCTGACAATTTCTAGACCAAAGTAATTTAAGCATTATAGCTAAAATCTAATAGCCAACAAACACATAATGAGATATTTTATTGAACGCTCTTCTGTAAAAGGGAGATTCAGAATTTTGAAATTTTACAGGAATATGTTGGCTAATTAACAATCAAATTCTAGGTTTATATACAAACTTCTCGCGTAGGTCTGTTGCACAAACTGAAAATCGTGGTCGAACTGCCTGAGGGGAGCCGTTTAGGAGTTGTTGCCTTCTGCATAAGGAGATCCTCTTTCACAATCTGGATCACACATTCATTTTGATAGTGTGTGGCACAATCTGTTTATTTTTAAATGGCAAAATCATAGTTTAAAAAAACAAAATTTATTCCTCATCTCAGAGGAAAGAAAACACCACATCTGATAGAAACAAATACAATGTGAATCATCAGAGCACAAATATGTTTGCTCTAGATTATCTTGTAAGGCTGATAATTAATAGGTTTTTAATAGCATTATATGTGTGTGTGTGTTATGCATAATATTATAAATATAACATTGAAAATTTAAGACTGGTATGTTAACCACATTCTATATTTACTATGAGCTGTTATTTCTGGAAGAAATAAATTTGCTAAAATTTTAAAAATGTAGGAAAATGTTTACACCTTGAGATAATAAGGTTAATTAAAATATATCAGACACAAAAATTTAAATATGGCATGGGTTCTCTTCTACAAGAAATTCAAAATAGAAAGGACAAAATTGAAGGTAGAGAACAGGAAGTAGGGAGGTAGATCTTTCTCAATGATAAGGGGACCAAGAGAGGGAGGGAAGGAGTCACAAGGGAAGGAAAAGGAATGAGAAAGGAATGAATTTGCTATGTATACATGAACCAACTCCTTGAAAGGAAAGTGAATAGCATGTACAGCAAACACATACTGACAAAACAATGTCAAAAAATATGAAAAACACAAACATGGGGTCTGAATACCAAGTTAGGAGAACCAGGTAGCTCAGTGCTTTCAAATCCCAACAGGAAGAAGTGCCTTCATTGGTGTGTCACGCCAGAATTCATGCATAGCATCTGTACAGAAACTAAATGCTGAGAAATTTAAATATTCTTTAAATGTTCTTACTTCTAGTTATGAAAAAATATCCGAGAATGTGCTATATTTTTTGTCTAGTTAAATTGCCATATGTAGTAGGTATATTAGAGAAACGTTTAGGCAAAACAGAGCTTACACAAACCAAAAGAAATCGAGAGGTGAGAAATACAGTTTCACAAACATGAAAACTGATCCTGGAACAGTGCTAGATGTGCAATCTTTGGATCTCATAGTGGTGAGAGCCTTAGTATTAATGATTATGAAAGGATCCGAGATGAGACCCCAGGAGTATAAGACTTGAAGTTGATACTTAAACTCTCTTCTGAGATACTATAACCTTCAGCATCTGCTTTGCATCTATTTGTATTTTGAAATTGCATATAGTGAGGGATACATAACTTTAAAAATTAACATGAAAAGACTGCACAGTTTGAAAGAAGAAAACACAAAATGCTGTTGAGAATCAATACCACAACTTAGAGACCTAAGGAATAGCCTCACTGAAAACACGAAAACTGAACTAAAGCCTTAAAATTTTTGAAGAAGTCATTAATTGTGAGACAGAGTAAGAATATTGGACAAAATAAATCACATTTTAATATTGAAGATAAAAGCAAATTTTATTTGAAAACCCAAATATCTGTAGTAATAAAATACTTAAATAAAAATAAGACCAAAGACTAATGGAGCATGTATGAAACAATTGTCAAATTTGAAAATAATAAGGAAACAAAAATTTGAGACATAAAAAATATATCTGCATTGTATTTCACTTGAAAATTAACGTACAGAGCATTACTTTAGAAGTAGAGGATTTCTTTGATTGATAATGGCATAAATTTTCCAATCAAAACAGCATAGGTGAATGTATATAAAAAAAAACTAAAATTCAGCTCTTTGTAGGAAATTTATTTTATCATCAAGGATATATCTACACTGAAAGTTTGGAATGGAAAAGGCTATTCCATGAAAATTGTTACCAAAACAAAGTATCTATGTTTATACTTATTTAGACAAAGTATATTGTAAGAAAAAAACTTTGAGAAAAATCACTATATAATAATAGAAGGATAGCTGATCTAGAAAATAAAACAATTGTAAATATATATGTATTGACATGAGTTTATTAAGTACTTAAGGTATATACTGACATGTCTGAAAGAATAAATTGACAGCAATAAATAATAGTAGGCAATTTTAATACCTTTGCAATAATGGATAGAACACTGACATGCGACATCAGTAATCCAACAGGAAACTCAAACAATGAAAATAAAATGGAGCAAATGATAATATACAAAACATTTCACTCAATATCAGAAGAATATGTATTCTTAGGTGAAGTTTAGATGTTCTCCAAGATAGATAATGACAAATTTGAACAAATTTAAGATGATTGAAATATACCATGTTTTGATATAATAGCTACAATAGAATGAAATTAAAAATAAAATTGGTAAAAGACTAAGAAAACTCAAAAATACATATACATAAAATAAAAGGGACAGTCAATCTTTATTTTCAACTTTCTTGCCTGGAATGATGTCTGGGTGACTATTTAAGTACACTTCTGAATGTATCTGGCTGGGTCTTGAAGGCATGATTTTGCTTACCATCTGATGCATGAGCCATTCTTCTCTCATGCTCTTCCCGGTTTCTACTTTTTGGATTCCTTGAGGTGAGCAGCTTTCTTGTACCATCCCTCCCTCCTTAAATTTCCTGCTTTGCATCCAACCAGCCATGGACTGAAACCTCTGAAACTATGAGTCAAAATAAACTTCCCTTTTAAGTTGTGTGTGTCTACAACTTTGTTCCAGCTATGAGACAAATGATAAATACAGAAAATTGGTACTGATATTTGGGTTTGTCACTGTGACTATGCTTGATCATATAGATCAAAACCCTTTGGAAATGATTTTCAGGAAGAAAAATTCTAAAAGATTTGAAATATGCTTGATGAAGTTCCGGGTAATTTTGGTGCAACCTCAGGAGACCAGAATGCTGAGAGGCAAGCAGCAATAAAGACCAGGCACACAGAATTTCAGATGGCAGTGAGATCTTTAATGAGAACTGGACATAAGACCAAGTACATTACATTCTGAAAAGGAATTCCTCTACAATTTCTTCTATACCTGAAAACTTTATGTGAGGCTGAGCTTAAGAGTGATAGACTGCTTGATTTGATGGTAGCAATGTCAAAGCATTCCAATGTTCAGGATTTGGCATATGTTTAGCTGCATGCTTTTAGTCAGATTTCTACTGATGAGAATCAGGAGGATGAAGGACAAAGGAAAGATCTGAAAACATTGGCATTTGGTCAGCAAAAAAACACATGAAATGTTGAGATCAAAGAAAATGTGGTTACTGAAGAGAATAGTGTTATTAAAAAGGAACCATGTATTTTTAACTTGACCAGGACAAAGTGAAAGATGCCTTGAGGGAATCTCAAAAATGAGCAAGACTCTACACATGGCAGCCTTAAGGGCATAGAGGTGTAATTACTGTGAAAAGCTTTACTTTGAACAAATAGTCTTGGAGTACGCCACTCACCAGAACCACTCATCCATCCAGTCATGGGCAAAGGCAACCAGGGTGGCTGAAACAGGCCTGGCTACACTTGCTTCTTCTGGCAGACCATGGCATCAATGGTGTGAAGCTGGTTTTACAGGCATAAAGAAACCAAGAATTATAGAGTCCTAGAGGCATCCATGTAGGTTTCATAAGAAGACAAGGAAGACAGAAACGTATGACACAGAGTCACTACCAGGAACCACTGAGGGTGAGATGTATGAAGCTGTAACCATGAAACAAAGGTTGTAATGGACACATCATAAAGTTGGACATACAAGAAAGATGGAACATCCACCAAAACAGCTACTGAGAGGAAACACAGAGAAGCCAGACCAAGGGGAAAGCCATCTGAAATGCAAGCAGCAAAGCCACAGAGGTGACACTGCCCTGTCCTCTGGAACTTTTCTCTTATCATCATTTCCCCCAAGATGCCCTATAGAAAGATGTAAGATTGAAACCGTGACTCAGAATAAACTTTTCCTCCTGTAGAGCCAGTGTCAAGTATTTGGTTTCAGCAGTGAGGAGATTGACAATAACACTAAACAACACAACATAGCACAAACATTTGTAGACAGAGAAAATCCAAAGGAAATTTTTAAAAATCTTGAGACAAATGAAAATGAAAATATATCTTAATAAAACATGTTTAAATGTTACACAAATGCAAAGTCAAGACACATGTTTAATAGCAACAAATAAAACCATTAAGAAAGAAAGAATATTTCATACATATTATCATACTTGATATATGGGCTAGAAAATGAAAAAAGTAAGCCTCAGATTAGAATAAGTTACATAGAAAAGTCAGAACATACTACATCACATAAGATCAAAGATAAAGAGTTCATAGACAAAAAGGTTGGTTTGTTGAAAAGCTAAAATTGACAAACCTCAGCTACACTAAAAAGGGGAAAATGTAAATAAATAAAATAAATGAGATAAGAAGCATTACCATGGATGATCTTAAGTAAAAAGAATCGAGAAATGTTAGCAATTATTTAATGTCAACAATTTTTTAAAACTTCAAAACATGTAGATTCCTAGAAGCATACAACAAATCCAATTTGCACAATTAAGTTTATTGGTACAGTTTAGATATACCGAATAATCACATTCATCATATGAAGCTTGTACCCATATATAAGATACCCTGATTCTTATTCTTTCACCATTCTTTTCCCCTCCATTCTGTCCCTCTTGCCCTTATTTACAAAAACTTTGCTTCCATTTTGTTTTTTTCATTTTTCTCTTTTTCCCCCTCCTCCTCTCTTTCACCACTTTCCATTTGAACATTTTTTTCCCATTTCACAAAATCTATTATTCATTTTAGTCCTTACCTTATTTACACTTTCAGCACCAAAGAAACAATGTAATATTACACATGTGCATCAGATTTAGCTCATTTAAGAGTAACCATTTAGAAGATTGCAAAAATGGGGATAGCTGGATCAAATGGAACCTTTAGACCTAGTTTTTAAGGAATGTCTTATACATGCTGATTTCCACAGTACTTGCACCAGTTTACACTCCCACCAACAATGGAGAAAGGTTCCTTTTCCCAGGGTCTTATCAGCATTTTTTGTTGGTTGAAATATTGATACCAGACACTCTTTCTGAAGTGAGAAAGTCTCTCAGCATTATAGAATTAGAGAACAAATTGTTAAAATTCATTTGGAACCATAAGAGACATACACTAGAAAAGCAATTATCGGCAACAAAGGCAAGGGAGCATTACAATTCTTGATTCTAACTTGTACAACAGAGCTTCTGTGATAGAAACAACACAGTACTGGGGGAAAAAAAAAAAAACCCAGACCTGAAAATCAATAGAAGAGAAAAGAAGATGCAGAAACAACTCCAAACACATCTTAGCAAACTTATCTTTGTCACACATCTTCACTGAAAGAAATAAAGATTTTTCAATAAGTGTTCGATAAATGGTGCTGGAAAATTGGCTTTCCATATGCCAAAGACTAAAACTAGACCTGTGTCTCTCACTATGCACTAAACTAAAAGGAAAATGGATCAAAAATCCAAATATAAAAAAAGAAGCACTGAATCTACTGGATGAGAAAATAGGTAGAATTTTGAAAGACACAGGAATGGGCAATGATTTCATGAACAAAACACAAACTGCACAGGAAATACTACAAAGAATCAACAACTGGTATCTCATCTTATTAAAAAACTCTGCATAATAAATCATAACCAGCATAAAGAGACAACTCACAGATTAGGAAAAGTTTTTTTCCAGCTGTTCTTTAGAATAAAAACTGATTTCTAGAATATATAAAGTACTGAAAAGAATCAAACCTTCCAAGTGTAAAGACCCAATCCAAACATGCACATCTGACATGAATACACACGTCTCAGATGAAGTACAAACAGCAAATAAATATATTTTAAAAATTCAACATCACTTATGACTTGAGAGATACAAACTAAGTTCATCTTGTAAGTCAAGCATTACCATGATCTTATAGCTAGACTGAATGAAAAAAGCAGAGTGACAGTGGTTGAGAGAGAGAGAGAGAGAGAGAGAGAGAGAGATACTATTGGTCCATACCCATAATGAATATACATACAAAAATCTCATTAATCTCACTCAAATTACGTACTTTGCTCCAGACTTATTCCACAGTTCTTAACCAAGTCTTTAGCAATTCTGGAAATTCTCATGAATGTCTTTGTTTGCACTGCTATTGTTACCTCTTTGCCTAGAATGCATTAAAATTTTTACCTTGCATGGTCACTGTGACTTTGAGGAAGAATTACAAGTTTCAGGGAGACAGATTTAGTGAATTAATTTGCCACTATAAACTATGGAAAATTATTAAATTTTAATATATTAAATTTATTAATATTTAATAGAAATGCTCTAACTTTTCTAACTTTATTGTACATAATACTGGAATACTAGGCACATAGAAAAGAACAGTAAGTTATAAAAGAATAAATTATCTGTGTTTGCAGATGACATGATCATATGTGTAAAAAAATCCTAAATGCTCTTTAATAAAGCAGTTACAAAGGGAATTTAGCTCATAGGCATAAGTGCCGGGCAAGCACAAGGTTGTGAGTTAGATCCCAAGTACCAATCAATCAATCAATCAATCAATCAAAAAAAAAAAACCAGTTACAACTAATAAAGAAATTTAAGTAGAAGGATATAAAACCAGTATACAAATACAACTAGCAATTCTATGTCTTAAAAAATAATGCAGTAAACTGTTCATGTACCATAGCATGAAATATCATAAAATTCTTAAGACTGAAACAAAACTACAGCATTCATCCCCTAAGACATCACGAGGTAGTGGTATAGAAAATAACGAACTCATGGACAAATTCACCAGCATAATATTCATGTATTAGAAGAATAAATATTGTTAAAATGCCCATATCACTTTAAATAATTTATACTTTTGTTGAAATCCCTATTAAACTTTCTTTGTATTCATTGCAGGAAAAGGAAAAACAATTCATAAATTCATATGTTATCACAACATAACCAAATCAGCCTTGAGAAAAGACAATAATAGGGACATTATTTTTCCGGTAAATGTATTGCCAAACAGCTATAAGACAGTAGAATGGGCAGAAAAAGAGACATACAATGCAGTGTAGCAGAATGAGGATGTCAGATACAAATTCTTAAATTTATAGTCAATAGATCTTCAATAGGGTGCCAAGGAGACACAAAGAGAAAAGGATGCTTTGCCACTGAATTATCCTTGATCCTATAATTGGATATTCACATACAGAAAAATGAAATTCAACACGTTACAACCATATACAAAAAATTCACTCAAAATGTATGAAATACCAAGAGCATGCAAAACAAAAGTCAAAATAGACGAGTGAAGTTACATAAAGTGAAAAAGCTTCTGCACAGCAAAGCAAACACCCTATGTCATAATAAGAATCTGCTGATGCTTCAAGCTTAAAATTCTTTTCATTCAGCACGGTGAAAATACATTTCAGATGCTTATAAACTTAAGGCATTTTATGGCTTATATATGTCACAAGACTGGATAGAAACTCATCTCATCGCCTCACCCCTTGATTTATGAATAGTTTGTATTTCTGTATTCCTGAGCCACATTTATTATACTAAGTCAGTCAACATAAGAAAAGTATCTTCTTGAATTTTTTAAACTGTGCTGGAAAATTACTGAACCCAGAAAGGAGGTCTGAACCACTGCTTCATGTAGCCAAGCAAAACAGAACAGTGAATAACTTTATGGTTTACTGTTTCCCACTGAGATCTGCAAAAGGGGCACAGTTTAGCGACAGCTTTGGGTAGTTAGACACTCATATGGTGTCTACCAAGAACCAGATAATTGCTTAGTGTTGGAAAACCACATTTGGTACCTGAAGAATAGTGTATAGAAAAATGATTTCCCTTTTGGTGGTTCTGATGGTGATTATTTCATTGAGTTTTCAATATTTTTGTTGCAGTTTTATTTGGAAAAGTCATTTTTACTAGTTATAAAACTCTAGATTGACTTTTTAAAAATTTTTTTCCATAATTTAGAGTGCTATTTGGCTGTCTTCTCTCCTGCATCAGTTTTAATGAGAAATCTTTAATCCTTAACTTTTTTCTTAGAAAAAATTCAATTATTCAAGAGCAGTTTCATGTTAGTATTGCTTTTATGATTTACTGTGTGTTACAGGAGCAGTGCTGAGTGTTAAGCTAATTATCCCTGAGAACTACATACTCCTCCCAATATCCCATGAATTATTGTCTACTTTCTTCAATCTGACTGGTGGAAACAGCTAATATTTACAGCTGTGATTAAGTGTGTATATCATTTCTTCTAGTCCTTTGGGTATTCTCTTCATGGCCTTACATGGATTTCGCACATCAGTATTTAGCTGGGTATTCAGTGGGAGATCTCTAGAGTGCTACATGTCCATGTAAAGCTCTATCTTCCCATGTTCTATCTAGTGAGCTCTCCAGGTCTTGGCTTCCCCAGATTTCACCATATTCCTCCTAGTCAGTTAGACTACCAGTGTCTTACTTTTCTAACACTGGGACACAATTCTTGACACTAAAAAGATAAATGAAGAGATTTATTTTGGTTCACATTTTCAGTCCATTGTTCACTGAATCCAATGCCAAAATAGGATACTGGAGGGGCAAGGCATGAAAAAAGAACAAAATAAGGTACTCAAAATATATCCTTCTCCATAATCTTTCTAGTAATCCAACTTTTCTGATGAGTGCCAAGTTCTTACAGCACATTCAGATATGAACTTAGGTGCCCTCATGTTGTAATCAGCTTCTGGAAGTCCTGCTTCTGAGTACATGAACCATTTGGTAGAAGATCTACATCTAAATTATAAGATTCTGATTCTAGTCACTAAAAGACTCATGTGAATCTATTTGTGAAAAACTCAATCATCTCTAAGTCACCAAAGTCTTAACATTTCATCAGTCCTGAAAGGTCTCAATCTAATGCCTTTTCTGAGAAGCAAGATAACCTCTTAATTCTGAGCCACTGCAAAAATCAAAAAGGAAGATAAATATTTCCAAGGTAAAATGGCCCAGGTTAAACATTTCATTTCCAAAAGGGAGAAATAAGATAGGAGAGAATTATACCACAGCAAGATTAAAACTCAGTAGGGGAGGGTAAACAATAAATCCTGTGATCCATGTCTAGCACCAGGAATAGGTTATGTTGAGATGTGAGTTCCAAAGACAGAATGGGAAGTCCATCCTATGTTTTGCCAGATGAAGCCCTCATGGCTTTTCTCTTGGAAGGACTCCTCACAGATTGCTGCTTTCCTCAGCAGATACTCCACATTCCTGGCATTTCTCTCTTCCTGGGGGCTCCACTTTAAGGTAGGCGGCACTATTGACCTTAGGCTCTAACCTCTCAGAAGCACATTGCCTGACCTCCCAAGCCTTCCTTTGAAATGTGAATGGAAGACTCGCTGACCTTAGAGCTCTTGTACTCAGTGTGCCTACAAAAGCAGCACCATGGAGTTACCACCAAGTTCTGCCTCAGGCCAGAATACAGGAGGCCCCTGATTGTCTGAATGGCTAAGTATTTTGAGATGAATCCTGGGGAACCAATTACCTAGGTCAGAGGTGGCAAACCTATGGCACTCATGTTCTTCTATGTTCTTTTAAATCAAAAGGTGTTTATGTATGAGTTTTCAGTTTTAATTGCTTTCTCAATTTTCAGCTTTAATTGCTTTCGGACTTTTGTGACAGAAAGTGGGTTTTGGATTGCAGATTGGCACTCAGTCTCTAAAAGGTTTGCAGTCAATTTCCTAGATGGTTCTTCTTGAATGCTGGGGCTTTCTTCGCTCTCTTTTTTTTTTTTTTTTTGCCTTTTGAGATAGAGTCTCACTATGCAGTTCAGGTTGGCCTTGGGCCCACTTTGTAGCCTACACTAGTCTCAAACTTGCAATTATCCACCTGCCTCAGCCTCCGGAGTGCTGGGATTATGGGAGTGTGCCACCAAACCTGGCTTGTGCTTTCTTCTCAAATGAGAGCTTTCTCATTTTGGACCCTAATGCTATGAATGCCTTGGTCTTTCAGACTCCTGAGCTAGCCTATTGTCCTAATACAAAGTTCTTGGCTTCTTTTCAGTGCCGATCTTTTCAGCAACCCTGCACTCCATGTTGCCGGCTTTGCAGGTACATTCTTTCTGACAAAACTGGGAAATTTTCCCATTTGACTCTTACTCCTGCTTTTCATCTAGATCTAGATAAAAGCAGACCACAGTATAATATGATAACCTAAACACCGGGCTACTTTAAAAATTTATATGCCAGAATAATTGTTTCTTTAAGCTCATTTTCTGAGAAAGTCTCAGGACATGGTCAAAATAAGACAAATTTTCTGCAAGAACGTAACACACGTAGTATATAGTTCAAATGCCAGCAGAGTTCTGGTTTTTATGTGAAATAAAAACCAAAACTCTATTTCTATCAGTATTCTGTCTTTGAGCACTTATCAATTTGCCCATCAGTTTCTGCTGACACTCTGTAGGGCTTCTCTAACTTGCATCTCCACATCTTTCCAAACTTCTCCATTGTGCCTAGTCTAATGGACTCTAAACCATATCTTCAGGTATAGTCATACAATTTTCTTAACTCTTGGTACCAAAATCTGTCTTAACCACTTTCCTGTCACTGAACTATAATACAAAGCATTCGTGCATACAAGGAGAGGTTTGTTTGGGCTGACAGTTGCATTACAAGTTTAGCTTGTGCCAAATCATCGATAAGATGGAAGTCAGCATGGAGGAAAAGATGCTTAACTCCTGGTATCCAGGAAGCAGAGAGAGAAGAGAGGACCAAGAGAAAGATGTGTCCTTGTAAGACACTCCTTACCGTCCCATGTCCCACCAGTCCCATCTTACCCAGCTCATTAGTGGACAAATCCACTGATGAGTGCAGTCATATTCCATAAAAATGACTCATTTTGTGACCATTTTAGATCTAAGCCATAATAACAAGATTCTTCTTGCTTCTTGTATGAAGTGGTGTAACTTCAAAACCTTAATTCTTTTTTTACAGAGAGCACGACTCCTCATTTTTGATGTTGATTGTTTTGAAAAATTTTTGTTTCAAATCTTTATTTTTAAAATTGATCCAAGAAAAAGTAATGGGTGTGCATGATCCTTTATCTTTTATGTTAGTAAAATGTGGTTACATTAATATTATATTAATATTAGTGTAAGATAATATTACATATTATGTTTTCCTTTTTTTCCTGATCTGTTCTCTATACATATTTACTGCTTTATTATACTGGTTCTTTCAAGACTTACAGTTTATACTGTGACTATATCTGCAAGTGCCATCTTTGACCTTAGTACAAAACACAAAATCATATTTGAATCACTTTTGGGAGTTTATTCTCACCTGTAGGGTATGTGCTGATTGCTGTTTCTCTTAAAATTATGAAAACTGTTTTTGTGATCTGCCCTTTTCCTTCTGTACACATCTTCCCTTTCTGGTGCTCTTCCCTGCAGAATCTAGATTACTTTTCCTCACCAGGTCTCCATGCACTGTTCAATTCGGGAACCCTTGGGGACTTCTCTTGGGATTCTCACACTTTAGCCATGGCCTACATAATCTCTCCAGGCAGTACATTAGTGTCATTGACAGCTTCTCACATTTGTTTCCTCTTTCTTGGGCATCATTTTCTTTGGTTGGCTGATAACTAAAACCTTAAAAACAATTCTTTTACATTGTATCCATGTTTGTATTTGACACAAATGTAGTTCCTATTTCTAAATCTTGACCCTAAGCATTTTTTTGTAATACTTGAATAGCTATATCAACATAAAGGAGTTTGGTATAAGAGTCTTTATTTTTTTCTTATAAGTCACTATGGATTAAAAGCACATTCATTTTTATGAATAATAAATATATATTCATATGCACATAACTGGCTCACATGAAGGTAGCAAATTTAGACCTTGATTTGAAATACCTTGACTTCAAAATGAGATTGGTTAATTTGAGTCAATACTGACAAATACTCCTCCACGGAAGTCAAATAACTGTCAACAAATTCTTTGCTTGTCAACAGACGGAGAGTGAAAGTTTTTATTGGTATCCTTACATGTTCTTTTCTCTTTTCACTGGTAATTATGGACACACAGTTTTTCACATTCACTGACTGAGAAAAGGAAGCTGGAAACTTCCTTCTGCTACAACTTAGGTAAACCAGATTTAAAATCTTATTAACCCTATAGAGTAAGCTAATTTTTAACCTCATACTTTTTTTTTTTTTTGTCATTTTGAGACAAGTTCTTTTATTGCAGTTCAGGCTGACCTTTTGCTCACTTTGTAGCCTAGGATGGTTTCGAACTTGCAACAGTCCATTTGCCTCACCCTCCCAAGTGCTCTGACTCTACTTAAACTTTTCACACTTATCTAATGCTTGGTTATGATACTAACCATATTACATGTATACTTGTTTTGTGTAATAAATTCAACTAATTGCACAATGTTTATGAATTTACCCTGTATTTCAGAACAATCTGTCATTGTCCCACATTCCAAACTGTACTCATTGACTTCCCTTCAGTTTCAAAGGATGGAATTCTTTGTCAATGCAAGCCCTTTGGTTAATGACCCTATAAACATTATTTCATTTGTTCTGTGGAATCTTGTTTCAATGTTATTTCATGTATCCTCTACATCTTTCTTACTATTTCTCTGTGTCAGCTGTTTACTGTTTTCATTCTTCATGATTCTTTTTTCATATGTTTTCTTAAAAAGTTCAAACTTTCCTGTTATAAAAACCCTAAGGGACTTTAACTACCTCTACCAAAATAATTTTAAACTGGTATTGAATTGTGGGTTCATAGAAATCCTTCTGATTTGCTAACTTTCAGTTAATTCCTTAGTCTTACATGATAATAAATTCTGCTTTTTTTTTGGAAAAACTGTCTAGTAAAAGAAAGGTATACTTTTTTATACTTTCAAATTCAATAGACATTTAATATTTTTCTCCTTAGACGTTTCTGCCACACTAATATACAGATATGGTCAATCTTGTATGTTAAGTTGCTGATATTCTGTTCCAAACTAGAAATGTCATTTTATACTGTCTGCTGATTGACTTGTGAAAAAAATTGTGTTTAAACCAATTAGAGACAAATTATTAAGTAAGCAGGTAATTTAAAGCATTTAAATATATATGTAGAATTTCAGAGACTCATGATTATGTTTGAGAAGACTGATGATCTCACTGGTAAGGCTGGTTTGAAGTGTGTGTCTTGGTTTCAGGGACAACGTGGCCTTCCTATTCCATCCCAAGTGGACGGAAGCTACTCCTTCTTCACAACTCTAGCCCCTCCAAGGTTAGGCCAGTGCCACTAAACTTATCCCAGAAAAAAATACAAGGAAAAAAATACAAAGCAGAAACAGCCCCCCTTGTGTTGAAATTTTTGATCGAATAATCTAGATGAATCTCTGAAATGACTCTGTATTTGCTCCTCCCCTGTGGTCTTCCACGTTATAGAAAAAGAGGAGGAAGAGTCCTCCCTGCAGTAGTTGAACAAAATGTCTGGTTAGGGAAGTTCAAAAGTGAGTTTTAAGAGTGCAACAAAATAAGCTCTCCTTAACCTATAAAAATTCAAATGTGATAGGAAATGACAATACAGAAAGCACTGTTACTTTATGAAATTAGTAGATTCCTACTGACATCTTCAATTTCTTAATATCTCTAAGAACATGGATATAAACAATGCTAACTTCAAAACTTTTCAAGGTCAATTGGTAAACATTTGCCAAAATGTAATTTTTCACTTAAAATCATTTGACTCAAATGAAAAATTGTCTGAAAATGATAATAGTATTTAAATATGCCAATATTTTACTGTCAAAGCAGTGCTTTTTGGTTGGGTGTGGTGGTACATGCGTTTAGTGCCTGCACTTCAGAGGCTGAGGAAGGAGAACGTCAGGAGTTCAAGGCCAGCCTGGGTGCACAGTGAGGTCAAGCCCAAGCAGAGCTGCATAGTGAGTGAGACCCTGTCTCAAAAAGAAAAAAAAAAAAAAGTGGTATCTTTTATTAGCACTTTGGACATGATCACTTGTGAGTTTTAAAGATTAAACTTTCAAGTCAAAGTTCACTAATGGAAAGAAGTCTTCCGGAGGTGCTTGCATTGCACCATGCATTTGGGACTTTCTTGCTCACCTCATAGCATTCACTGTTGTTGTATTTTCTAGTAAATCCATATTGATGTAGGAGTTCTAGTTTCTGTAGATGTCAGGGAGAATTTCATTACTTTCTACCACTTGTCTTCATGATAACCTTCAGATTACATCTAACTGGAGAGTCAATTATCTTATGGAAAGAAAAATAATGATTTGTTATTCACCCCCCACGCACACACACACAGAAATACCCACAAAGCAATAGATTAAATTATCCCAGGTCAAACTTAGTAGTATAGGTTTCATAAAGAGCTTCCTAATATATGGAAGATAGTGACCATTGTTGTATTTAAGTTCTGCAATTGTTTACCTAGAAATCAATCAGAAATAATACTTATCTGATATTGGAGAAAAAGTGAATTTTACTAGAAAGCCAGTATAGTTATTTCAAAATTAATGTCATTTTATTATCACTAAATTAGTCATTTTATTATCGCTGTATACTAAGCTATGATATTGTAATCACCTCAGAGTAAACTGCTGTGTACTAAATACATTTATTTGGAAATTATTACTTGTGATAGTGATCTTTTCACATTTCATTGCCTAGCTCATGAAACTCTTCGGTAAGACTCTTTTAAGTTACATGAATTCATTTTGATAAGTAAAACATAACACCATACTAAATGAAAACTTATTTTCCAGAGGAGTTTTTAAATTTTGATATTAAAATGATTCTTTTTAGTCTACTGTGTGTCACATTCACATCTATTTCCATATAGCTGATGCAAATTTAATATTTTTTTAGCAAGGGTAGGTTGCTCTGTACAGCCCACATTTAAAATCTGATGCTTGAATTCAGTGTCTAAAATAAAAAACATAACAAAAGTCCATTAGTTAATAATTTATTTGAACATAACAGACAAGACTATATGTATAATATTTTAGGAAATAAGAATTCCTAATTTCATGTTTAATTACTTTTCAATTTTTCTGTATTAAAAATAATTCTGAAAACATTATTCAAAAACAGACTGTACAATGTGCGTGTTCATGTATTACTTCTGCACAAGTTGAAACAGGCATTTCTACCATTACAATGCAATAATTGGTTTCAGAGAATTCAAGAAACCTCCAGAAGAAATCTTGTCAAATGCTTGCTTCATCAGTTTAATGGTAAATTGGATGAATTGTACAAATGTCTAAGTTTTTCCTTTCAGATGTCTTTGGAGGCACTCATAGTAAGGATTGACTCAAAACTTGTAACTCTGAGAGGCTTTTATTTTGTTCAAGTTGAAAGTAATCAGTAAGTTATTACATTCGATAAATTTTATTCTGGAAATAAAAAAGATGATGTAATAGAAAGTTGGAAAGGAAGGTTTACAATAGACAGTTATCATCCAAAGTTCATTGAAAAATGATTTATAACTAAAGCTTGAAGTGAGATTCAGACACATTACATCAGGGAAAAGAGCATTTGAAATGCCCCAGAGAAAATGAGCAAGTTGTTAACGTGATCGAACAAAGGAGGCCTGGACCACTGCTAGCAAAGAGTGAAGCTGAGTATTAGGCTGAACAGTGAGGTGCTGAAAACTATAAAATGGGATTATTAATAATCTTAGGTAATACTTATTGCTGTCTGTGTATCATTTTTGCTTTTAAAAGTTCCTTTGCATGATAGTAATGCTTCAAGATAATGATAATGATCACGTTTGCCCATGTTTTACTACAAATAATCAATTGCAGCTTGTACTACTGGGTGCTTATTATGTGAAATAATCTGAGATAAGACCCCTGTTATTTTACTTAATGTTTATAATAAAGCATTTGTCAGAGAGATCTAAGTGTTAGTGTTGAAAAAACTAAGGATCATAGAGGAAAGAAATAAAAACAAATCTGAATGGTGTAAGATCTGCAGTGCATCACACAAACACTATTAACATAGGACCCTTATTTCTAATTTCTACATAGCTCTGTCTTTCTCCTCTGGATTCCTTCTCTCCATGATTTGGTAGTGTTACAGTGTGGAAAAAGGCCCTAGCATCTAATTTTCAAAATTGTATGAGGTTATCAATTTTATTCCAGTAACAAAACATAGCTCATGCTTAGTTTAGAAAGAGTCTTTTTATTTTCATAAAAATTGGTATGTATTTGTCCCAGGTATGTTGCACTATCTTTGTCACTTTTAAATTTTATTTATTCTCCCTCACTGTCTCAATGTAAATCTCACCAATAATAAAAATTTCACAATAAGAAATGGACATCAATATTCTGACATGCAGTGGAAAAGACAATGCATCTTCATGTGTGAAATACATTCTATTCACTCTGAAAAGTTCACCTAGAAATCAGGTGCATGCAGGAGAACTGCAATCCCAGGACTCCGGAAGGCAGAGTCAGGAGGAATGGTAAGTTGAACCCAGCCAAACAATGTAGTGACATAGCGAGACTGACAAATAATAATAACAATAAAATATCTGTAGTTTTATCTCTGTGTCAAAGCCTTGAATTCAGTTCCCAGTCCCACTACAACAAAAGGACCAAAAAATAGTCACTCAGATTTGGTACTCATTAACATTACATTTACCTTTTTTGGATCTCTCTTATGAAAGTTGTTAATATTTGTGCATTGTCTAAAATATTACATATGATTGTTTTGAGAAAAAAAAGCAAATAGTTTTTCATTATAGCTATAGCAAGTCTATCAGCACTTAATGCAAAATAAGAAGTATAGTGTAATATGTTGACTTTGATCCATTTGCCTCTCTTTTAATATGACTGCCAATATACACCAACTGAACTACTTTGAAAAATCGCTCAGTCTCTTTATATGAAAATTAAATTTAACTCCTAGTATCATTTTGATGATTAAATAGCTTAACACCTATAAAGGATATATACCATTGATACATTATATACTATATATGAATATTTACACATTATAAAACTCATATGAATCAAAACTCTGTTGAATTAAAGTATATGAAGAATATAAAAAGTTCATTGAAAATATTAGAATTCTTAACCTAAAAATTATGCAGGTTATTTTCATTTGAAAGTCTTTCAGTAGCTATTTGGTGTGATTAATTTATTTGTGATTTTCTCATCTGGAACGCACAAACTATAAATATATGAAAGAGCCTTCAACAAGTTTTTGTTTTATATTGGATTATATTTTAGATCTGTACTGTCATATTTCAAAGTATTAGAATAGTCTTTGAAATTATATTATTAGAAATTGCCTAACAATAATGTGACAAATTATTCTCACAGTAAATCCTAAGAAAAATATAAAGAATTTCTTATTAAGAATAATAAACATGTTCATACATAAAAAGACAGTGGAGTAGATAGTCTTTTGGTTTTCTGCTTGTCAAATACTCCTTGAAACATATGCACTTTATCAATTTAGACTCATCTCATTTGACTTTTCACTTATTTACTCTGTCTAAATTTTATTCTTTTTCCTATCATCTAATTAATAACTTTCTGCCTAGTTAGGGGTAGAATACCACATTTAAAGAAACCTCAAGTACGGGAAAAGTATATAAAATACATTTTCAAATTTTATCACCTGGAAATGATCACATAGAGTATTCTGTTAAAACAAAAATCTTAAGAGTATTTTCTAAGGCTGTGAAGACATGAGCGGGAGTAAACTCCCCAGGGACTTATCTTTCAATTTCTTTTTTATTACTGATTTTAACCAAAAGAGAGATCTCTCAAGTTACAGGAAGCTCATTTCTATCACACTACAGCTATTGTGTATCTTTCTCAAAATAAGAAAGTCACAATGATTCCTTCTCTTCTTTGGTTATCAGATTACAAATCACTCATAATAATTATTCTTTATCAAAATTTGCACTGGAAAAATTGCCTGTCTTCACGTCTTCACCTGCATCCAGATTTCCTACACTTATACTCACTTTGTGTTATGGCTTCAGTCTAGGTGTCCCTCCCAAGGCTCATGGGGCCATAGATGGGACTTTTCAGAGGTGACAATCTAGAGAGTGTGATGCTGGGATAAAGGGTGTGTGTGTTTGCTAAATCACTCCTCTCATTGACTTGGAACCATCCTAATCCTAGTAGCCTGGATAGAGTTTTAAAAGGGAAGAAAGAAGCTGCCAAGTTCCTTTGATTGCTTGGCTATGAACTGTTTCTCCTCTGGAATGCTTGTCCACCAAATCACCTTGCCTTGGAGCCAGCCAAGTATGGACTAAAAACTGTACAAACTGTGTGCCAAGTGAACCTTACCGCCTTTAACTTTGGGTATTGTATATTTTGTCTCAGCATGAGAAAAGTAACTAAGATAGACTTTGGTACATGTAATGGTTGATACATGTACCAGCAATGCTACATCCTAGGATAACAAGACATGCCCTTATCATTCTAGGCTACTGTTCATTCTGTCAACTTGACAAGTTTAGAAGTCTAAGTGATTCAGTGGGGGGCCAAGGTCCTCACTTTGTAAACATCCTGACCCTGTGCAAGAGGAGATCATAGAAGTGATGTGATTGCTACACCCACTCTAGGGCAGGTAGCCTATATTCAATGTAAGGGAGGAAAAGAAGATTGCTCTTTCCACCTTTGCTCTTATTTCTTTTACTCTCTTCTTTCACCTTGAACCATTGCCCCTCTGCCATGCCACCCTGCTTTGGACTCAGCTGGTTATGGACTGAAACTTCCATCAACTGTGAGCTAAATAAACCTTTCTCTCTTTAACTTTGAGTATTGGGTATTTTGTTCTGGCAATGAAAGAACAATAACTAAGAATTTGGTACAAGAGAAGCAGTGTCATTTTTGTGACTCTACCTGACCATGTGGTCAGACAGCCTTTGGAAATGGCTTGGGAGAAGAGTTTAGAAAGGTTCAGAGATGTCACTTGAAAGAGTAGAGTTGGAACTGTTCTGTATAGGATATTCTGTGCAGAGGTCAGAAAATCAGAGATTGATAGATATCCTGAGGGTAAAGACCAGCTTCAGGAGGTTTATGCTGGGAAGGTCTGCATTGTCCCAACACTCCAGATAGGGCATGCTATAACTTGGCAGAAAGTTTGTCGTCACTTGGTTCATATCTAGAGGCTTTGACTGAAGCAAAGATTAATGACATCAGACTAATTAATCTTGTACAAGAAATTTCAAGGCAGTCTAATGGTGAGGCAGTAGCATGGGTACTGTTCAGTGCTTTAAGAAAGATTTAGGTTGAGAATCAAGAGCAAAAAGCCCAGAAAAATGAGTCAAGACATTGTTTGGCCAGAGTTTGGCCTTAAAGGAAGGTCCAGTAAAGTTACAGTCTGCAAAGATAGAACAAGAGGGAAATTGGTTACTGAAAATACTGTCAAGAAAAAGCTATGTGTTTCAGAAGAAGACAACAAGAAGATATATGGAGGTCATCACAAGAACCAGCAGGACTCCAGCCTTTGCAGTCTCAAAGTTTCAGAGGTAACAGATTTTGCTTTGACAAGAGAGCCCCAGAGCATCATGTTCCAGAATAGCAGAATCCTTAGGGAGTTTATTGTTCAGTATTTGCTTCAAAAGCAGTTCACTACTCCAGCCAAGAGAAAAGGAGCCTGGCTACTGCTCCAGCTGGCAGCAAACCTTGGTACCATCCACATGGTGCTGGTTTGTGCAGAATGTAAGAGTTGTGGGATCAGAATGACTTCCACCCAGATTCCAGAAGAAGACGTGGGAGGTCAGTCGGTGTACTCCTCAAAGGGGAGTGTGTTAGAAGCTATGAATGTGAAGCCAAAGGTTCAATGGAGAATAAAGAAGTTTGGAAAAGGCAGGAACCTGGATTGTCTTTAGAAAACTGTAAAAGAGGAGCAGAGCCATCCCAAGAGAGAAGCCATGGGAAATACAACCGCTGCCAGTACCAAAGGAGTGGGGGCATTAATTCCCTTTGGAGAACATACCTTGCCACAGATTGCCTCAGATGCTGGTCAAGGAACTGTAGGACTTACTGTTTGCCCTACTGAATTTTGGGCTTGCTTTCATCCCATTCCTTTATATTCTCTGTTTTTTTTTTCCTTTTTGGAATGGAAATGTCAAACTTGTGCCATTGAATATTGGAAGTGTTTAACTTTCTTTTTACTTGTAGAAAGATTCACAGCTAAGTGTTTGCCCTAAACCTCAGAGGAGACTTTGGACTTGGATTTTCAGTAATGCTTAAACAGGACTTTGGCAACTCTTAGAGAAAGATTTAGTGTCTTATGCATAAAGGAATATGCATGAATCTTTAGGGGGGTTAGGGATGGAATATTATGGCTCTGTGTTTAGGTTTCATCTTCTTCAAAGGTGGCTGATTCTACAGAGTGTGATGCTGATATGAAGGGTGTGTGACTACTAACAATCCCACTGATTGTTTGGACACCACCTTAATCCCAGTGGCCTAGATAGAGTATTAAAAAATGGCAGAAAGAAGCAGTGCAGGTCTTTTGCCTGTTTTATGTCCTTCTTCATGACATGGACTGTTTCTATTCTGGGAGGCCTGTCTGCTATATGTCACTTTGTCTTGAAGCCAGATGATTACAGACTGAAACCTCTACACACTGTGAGCTAAATAAACTTTTCTTCCTTTAATTTTGGGTTTTGGGTATTTTTGTCTCAGCAATAAGAAAAGTAACTAAGATACCTTGTAATTTTTTTTTCCTATATTCCCTAAGCACATGAACTTTTCAAAGAAACATTCATCCCTACCCTTGCCTTTCCCTCAACTGCTCAAGTGAATCTTATGTGTTGATTTCAGTCTCATTTCTTCAAGTGGAAAATGTATGATCATCATTTCCATCTTTCCAAGTATAATGGCAAATTATTTTAAATTCTTCTACATTTTAATAGTTCCCATGATTTGAAAAAGAAAAGAATTTTGAGATCATGATCCATCCTTAAACTACCTTCATCACTTATCACTGTCATCATAAAGGTATATATATATTATTCATTTATCATTATTTATGAATAATTATGCTACAATGTATGTTACCAATTATTAACTAAGTCTTTTATATGTCAATTTCATTATGTAAAATCAAGAAATATGCTTCACTTTTTTGTCTGAGGATGACCTCTATGTGTTTAGGCATACTGAGGTCTATCACAATTAAATGAGAAGATAGTTTTTTGCATGTTGAGCAAATCAAGCTTGGAAAACAACTATTCTTTTAAAAGAAGCAGTGGAAATGGCATTCAATGTAGGATCACCTTAGATTAAAAGTTTGTGATCACAGAAGATTTCCGTAGAGCCTGCATGTAAAATACTTGTAGAAGTCAGGGAGTCAATTAGTTACAGTGATAATTTGCATTGATTTAAAGGTGTAGGTTAGTTAATGCATGGGAGGTCTTGGTGGAATCTTTCTCTGCATTTCTCTGAACATTAAAGCATTATTTTTACTTGACCTTACTCTGAAAATGAGGAAAAGTTTTAACAAATGAAAATATATAGGATACACTGTTTCAAGCAGGTGTAATTATTGGAGAAAATGTATAAAGAAGGAGAAGCATGAGACATTTTTTTCCCACAATGGTTATAAACAGTGAATGGATACTAAGATTGGAATGTGGTTTAGATCACATTTTGAAATATTCTGTATTCTTTTTTTATTTAATTGGTTTAGGAGATTCTGATCAGAGATGTGTTCTAAGGAGATCAATCTGTAAGTAGAGCTCTAACACATGAATTAGAGCAGAAAAATCACCTGGCATTGGCAAGCCAATTATCAAACAAGAGTTAAAGTGAGAAGTACAGTATGAAAATCTGACTTGGAACAGTGACATGGAAAAGGGGAACAGGAAGGAAAACTAAATAATTTAACAACTGAAAAATAATGATAGGTGGAGTTAAACAGTGTGGTTTCTGTCTTAGTTGGAAAAATAAGAGACCAAGCAAAACTTTTCATGTTTTATATGATTGATTTATGTTAGTATTAAAATGTCAGAATACTTTTCTGGGTAAATATATATAGTTATTGAAAACATAATTTGAGAATTTCCCGATCTATCCAGCATCATGATGGCCAGATTATATACAAAACAAATGTCTAGTTAAGCTAAAATCCAGAAAGCCCAGGTCACAAATAAAACCTCATTTACACTATCTACCGTTTCCTAGAATGTGCTCTTTTTGTTTCATGCCCAATGAGTGTCTACCTTTTTGTTCTCACCCTATGTTTTGGGCCAACCAAAAAGATTATTGATTTTGAGCATAAGAAATGCCTCTTGTCATTCTTTTCAACATAGGTTTTAATTTAGTAATATATCTTCTCTGGTCACATTCTGTACCAAATATTACCCTGGTGTTCTGGCAACATAACTAAATTTTAGGTCAAATGTAAAATTCAAATCTACCATTTCCCTTCTCAGCTTAGGATCTGATACCATAAAATTGTAATACAGAGGGAATTACTGAACAAGGAATGAAGAGACGAGTCAAGTCTAAAATATTAGCACACTTGGAACTTGTCTCTCAGAAAGAAGAAGTGACAGGAGTGGTATGTAGATGAGTGGGAAGCTAGCATGTGTGAATGAGGTACAGAACCCCAGCACTAAATAAAAAAGAACAACTGACACTTTGGATTTGAATGACAGAGCCCAATTACACGTTGAATTATGTCCACTATAAAAAATATATATAGTTAGCTCACAATCTTAGAAGTTTTGAATGAAACAATAATTTTGAATGTGAAATAGTCTTAGCTGAAACAAATAAATTAAGAGTTTATATTAGTTTACTTATCTGAGCAGTGATCAGTAAATTAAGATAAGCTTGTTATTTGCAAATTTATGCCAAAGTATAAAATAAATATATTAAATATATTACTATAAACACAAATCTGTCAGTGAATATTGATTGCATGTTTTCTGGGCATAGTCCTAGATGCTATGAATATAGAAAAGAATAATGCAAACAAAAGCATACCTGTCAATATGTGATAAACAATACAAAAAAAATATATTGTATAGAATACTTAAGAAGTTTACCCATTCTAGAAGAAAATCTTGAACCAGTAAATAGTTTCAAAATCTGAAGCGACATTAAGTTTTAAATAGGAATGACACAGTAATACTCCCTGAGAAAATTAGAAGTAGTTGACAAAATTGCCATGAGGCAAAATAAGCTACATTCATTATTTAAAAATCCAAAAGCATGACATGTTTGGAGCTCTGTGGAGGTTTCTGCTGTCAACTGTGAAGATGTAGACTCATATTTTGGTGAAGGAGTAGACTATCTCTGTAGATCCAATTAAGAATACAGAATTAAAAGACTGTGCATACTTTTATTGGAAAGGCAGAAAATGTACTACTTCACAAGTGATCAGATTCCATTTTAGGTGTTTTAATACAGAATTTAATTAAAAACTATCACGACGAGGTAATCAATAGTCTCTGCCACTGAAGTTATTACCATGCAACAAAAACAAATCCCATTCTGAAGAAATTTTCTCAGTGTGCTGCTTAATTTTAGCCTTTTCTCTCCCATCTATCTTCCAGTATTGAGTAAAGAAATCAAGTAATAAAGATAAAGGAGGTAAAGTGCTGAATGGGCTTAATAGCCAACAAAAGCCAATGTATTAAAATCTACTTTCCGGAAAAAAATGTATAGAGATCTTCTCTGTCATGGTCATTTTCCTTTTTTTTTTTTTTTCTTTCTATAAAGGAAATGTTTTAGAATTCTTATCTTAATTGCCAAGGCAAATAAGTGTTACTGACAAATTCAGAATTAAGTTCAACAATTTGGCCTAACAAGTGTACAGCTTAGTAGGGTATAGATTTTGCTTTATATATATATATATATGAACTTTGCAGTCCAAAATTCAATAATTATAGAAAAAGTAGGAAACAAAATAGTAAATAGTGTCTCATACCCAATTAATCACTGTAATCTGTGTATAGCTAATTTATTTAATAATCAACTTTACAATAGAGTCCAGCTAGTTTATGATGTTCTCTTGTACCTTTTTTATTGTTAAAGCTTGCTCATATTACCATATTATATTAAACAAACCCTTCCCTGAATATAGTAATTGTCACACTGTGGGCACAAACAAACCAATATCTCTTTTAGTAACTACTTTCTGTCAGGCATTAAATCTAATATAGAAGCATATACATTTTTATTAACAGTGAGGTACACAATAGTTTGCTTTTACAATCACATAGCCATTTAATTTCACAGACAATTAAATGACACACTAGTAACTCTAACATTTTTTCTTATCCCTTCCTTCCCTCTTCCTTCTTCCTTCCTTCCTTCTTTCTGTTTCTTCCATCCTTTCAGAAATATGACCCTAATCATTGATTTTTATCAATAGTTTAAAGCAACACAAACTGCTTTCATAGAGACCACAAGGGTCATCTGATACCCTTTCTTCCATAAATTTCACCCAAATGTTATGAATACTTTGGGATTGTGAATGGTCTCCTGATAGTACAGCTGTTGTCTCAATTGTTATGGAGCCTATAGGCCTATGTTGTACATTTCAATGGAAATATTATCTTTTGCCTTTCTTCCATTAGAATGCTCTACACGTAATATAAGATGTCAATATATTTTTCAAATTTGATTTTTTTTCTTTTGCAGGCAAATTTATCTTTGATTTCTCTTTGATTCCCTAAAGAATGTTCCATGATATTAATAATAACTTAATGATCAGAATGTAGACTGTATGCATAGATATTTCCTAGATCTGTATGAGTCTGTATGTATGTACATGTGTGCAGTATGCATATGTATCTTTCCCTTTCAAGTTGTTAAAATGAGGACACTGTATATATTTATTCCAGCTTAATCATTTGTATTTTATCAGGTAAGGTAGCTAAAAGGCATTAAATTTATCAGAATAGTAATTTAGATTATGTCAATTTAATTACTAAGTAAAATATGTCATCAAAGTTTATGAAAATTTAGATGAACAAAATTTTGAAAATTTATACTTTTGAAAAATAATTCATCTTAAGAAGGCATAAGATATATAGAGAACAGATTCTAACATTTTGAAAATATCCTGTAAAACTCATTAATAGTGTATACATGTAAATTCAATTAGTTGATAAAAACATACCTCATCAATAAGTATTTAAGCATTTTCCAGTTAATATATTATGAAATATATTACAGTATTAGGACTTCATGAAATACAATTATTTTCAGGTAATTCATCATTAGAAATTTGCTCTAATGAACATTTTTCATTTTTATTATTTTCTTATTAGAGGAAATAAAAACCTAATGGTGTCATTTTTAAAAATCTATGAAAGCAGTGATGCAATCAGAATATTAAATTGGTCTCTGATATCAGCAGAAATATATTGAATACTGCCTTCACTACTTACTTGTTATCTTACCTTGACTCAGTTTCTATGTCTCTGAAGTGTATAACAATAATATTTTATTCACAAAGATGTTTGAAGATTTAACAAAATAATGAAAGTAAAGTTCTCATCTAGGTAATTGCTTCACAGGACTAAACAATTTTGAATGAATAATATTATATTCACTATGTTATTGACTGTAAGAATCATTTCAATGCTATCTTCTATTTTATTTCATTACTTTTCATAATGAAACCATTTTACCTTATAAGAATATATAATTACTAACTGAAAGTTAGTATTACCTTTCTGATTGTGCAGTACCCTAATCATCATTTGATAAATGGCATTAAGAAATGAACATCAAAAGTATGAAAGGTGTTCACCACCTCTATTCCTGAGGTCTTACCCTAGACAGGAGAAGACGTTATGAGTCTCTTTTCCACGCTACAGATGCGTGTGCTCTCATGTCTCTGGGACAGGATGTGAAGAGATGGCCACTACGGAAATGGGGAAACTTTAAAGGAAACGATGCCTGTGCCACCCGAACTTCAGAGAGCACCATTTGTCACTGCCCCTATGGTCAGCTGTTTCACGGTTAATTTTTCACCCCCATATCAAACAGTTTCAGTCTTTCTTTTGCTTCCTCACTCACTTTCAATTCTTTGTTGTAAGAACCTTGCTCAGACGTTTTCAGGCGCAAAGTACTTTTGCCCAGACTCTTGTTTGTGCATTCATGCCAGCGCCTCATTTATTTACAACTAGTTTTCTTTCCACCATCTCCGACCAAGAAGAGGACAAGGCCTAATGAATGTCAAGTAAGCAGGGGATACGAATACCAATTGGTGTGAGTGACACAACAGAGGTGAATTATTGAACATAAATGGATCATGTCAGCAAAGAAGTGTGACTGGAATATATAACACACTCTATTCTTTTTCCCTTTAATCAGAAATGGGAAAAATACCGAAACAGTGATTAAACTGTACCTTTATAGCCAAACAAGAAATGATTACAAACTAATAAGGTCCACACTTCAGTTGCACAGACTGAATAATTAACATGTAATCTATCTATAATAAACATTCTTTTTAATTTACATAAAAATATAAATATCAGCTTTATGACAAATTAGGTTTTTAAGCGCCATAAGTAAAAAAAGATGCTTCTGATACAATCCAGTGGAATATACCTTTATGAACATACACCTCATTTTTCCAGTACAAATAGTTTCAATCTTTATAACATTATGTATAAAACTAGGAAAATAATTTTTACTTTCACAAAATTTCTCTGTATATATGTATTCTAAATACCTTCATTCACATATTTACTACTAAGATCAGTACAAACTCATTCATTAGACTTAGACCATATAAATGGCATATGTTTGTTATTTTTTCTAGCATTCTAATTGTGATTTTCTCATAGTACAGAATTTGGGGCTAACTTGGAGATTTCCCCCACAAAACTCATGTCTCATTTTCTAACAAGAGAATTAAGGAGGAAAGCATTTATAATTTGGTTCTTTTGAGTTATCAGATATATAAATGTTGTCAAAGCTGTTGACAAGTGCTATGGATCAAGACTTGTTTTTATTTTAAAAAGAGTGTTTTTTTTTTAACTAGTTGGTCTAGGAAAGGAAACCAATTGAACTGATGGCAGTTATATGTCAGTACTACAAATGCTTCCTTGAAATATAAAAAAGGAGTCATCAGTTCCTCTTTGCAGTAAAGACCTCTGAAGAACAGAACTAGGAGTTTTGCCTACAAACTTGAATAAAAGGTATGAGGAAGAGAAGTAAACTCAACATGCACCTTCAACATGCACCTTCATAAAAAACAGTTATGATTGTCTAATATTTGTTCTATTTCACAATTACATTCTTTGAAAGAATATTATTAATTCTTTCAATCCATGAATACTGAATATTTTGTGTCTTCTTCAATTTAATCCCCTAGCAAAATTCTAGTGCCATTCTTTAAAGAAATGGAAAAAAAACCCTAATTTTTTCAGAACTATAAAACAGTCCTGAATGGTCAAAGCATTTCGAAGAAAGAAAAGCAAAGCTAGGAGCATCACACTTCCAGATTATAAATTATAAAATATTACAAAGCAATCGTAGTTAAAAACAATATATAATAACATAAATTTTGGAGCTGCAAACAAATGGAGCAGAAAGGAGACCAGAGAAACAAATCCTACATACTCTAACATATTTCAGTAAGGACATCAGGAGAACATAATAGGGAATGAAGAGTCTAGTTAATAAATGGTACTAAGAAAATAAGGTTGCCGCATGCAAAATAAGAAAAGTGGACCATATTATATTCTACCTACCAGAATAGGTTCACAATGGATAAAAGAAAATTGAACCTGGAAGTATAAAGCATATACGCAAGGACAATGGGAAAATTTTCCTTGATATTAGTTTTGACAATGAATTGGTTTTCAGATGTTACCTCAAAGAGTTCAGGATAACAAAGAAATGAACAAATGTTACTACATAAAAATGGCAAAAGGAAACAATCAAGAAAATAAAAAAGCAGGCTAGGAAAAAGCTATAAGAAACCACACATCTATTTAAGGGTTAGTATTCAAACTTCATAAAGTCCCTACAACTCAGTACCTGAAAATAAAACAATTAAAAAATAAGCAAATGACATGATGATAATTTTTTAGATCCATTGTTTCCTTTTTTATTTCTGTTTTCAAATTATACATATACACGTCTGCATAAAATTTTTGTTAACGGGAATCATATTCATGACCTCGTGCTTGTCACTGTGTCATATCCCCAACCCCTATTTAATGTCTTAATGTTTCCCTAAACTTCTGTTCAACATTAAACTGCACATCCTAATAGTTTCTACGCACTTTTGCCTTTAATGCAATATTTATCTAAATCATGTTCTCTTTTCAAAAATATCTCATAATTACTTTGCTTTTGTATTTTAGATATTTATATTTAGATAATGAGTCACAAATCGTGTATAGTTTGAATAAAAAAATTCTAACCCTGTTTACCTTTCTTGCTAACAACCACAAAGAGTCAGGCTTTAGTTTTGCTGCATGTAACGAATTCAAAGTGTTTCTGTGATCCTAGGACAGGACAGTCAGGGGCTGGGAGTAAAGAAACTGAAGCTAGGAAATTCTGTAATACAAGCTGAGGCAAAGGGGGTAAGCAAGGGCCTCTCAATGAAATAATTTTCCTCCTAATTGCTTAATTATAAAATAACACTGGGGGAAACAATTACAATCTTACCTTAAAAGACACATAGATAAGATGGATAAATAGATGAAAGAAAAAGATACATAAACATTTAACTGCTCTTTTAGAGTGAACTTGAAACTTCAGAGTTTCTAATGAGATAAAAAGTTATTACTTGTACTGATATCTTAGCAAGCAACACAAGATTAAGTATTTTACTTCATTTAATTTTCTCCTATGTAAAACTCAAACAACTGAATTTATACTCAATAAAACACTTGTAATGAGTTTCCAAGAATATAACAACAGGCACTCAAATTGAACTTATTCGATATTTATTTATATACCTAATGAAAGAAAAGTGAACTTCTTTATTTATTAAAACCAGTGAATTTTAAAATTGAGAACCTTAAAATATAATAGAATGTTAAGTGGTTATGATGCAAACATGAATTCAAATTGTCTTGAACAATATTGGAGAAGCATCCTTAAGACAGTTGCAGAATTAACAAAAAATGCAGTTATTACTTAAAACAGAATAATAACAAATAAAAGAAACTAGAAAAAAATTGAAACTATAACCTCTGAACTTTTAACTATTTTATATGTCCAAATCTATGGGAACTACATATGATTATTTTTATATGTTAATTTAAATTAGGGATAAAGAACTCAAGTAATTAATGAACAATGTCTTCTTTTTATAAATATCTTATTAACAGTGTTAGATAGGTAAGCATAACAATGAAGTCATTTTCTTTCTCTGGTACAATATTTGATTTTCTTAAATTCAAGAGAGTTGAATAATTAGAAAGAGATAATACACTGTGTATATTCTTACAGATTACAGGATTTAAGAGATGGAACAATAAACTAAGATTAAATAGACAATTGTAGCAATGGAAGCAGACAGTCCAAACAAAAAGGAGAGAAAATCATTTGTTAGTTTCAGAACATAATTTATTACTTTTGGATGCATTTGACTTTTTCTAAATTGTAGGTTAAGAAATGCTAAAAGTATTATAAAATGTTGTAGCTACATTCCCAATTAAAACTCTTTGGGAAATTATATACATGCCTGACTTAAAATAGTATGACCAGAAGTTTCAACATAGCATATTTTAGTGAGCACGTAAATGTGTAAAAAATGAGGGAAATGGCTGCAATTAGGAGCACAAATGTGGCTGCAGTGCATTTACACATTGAAACACCCACAAAAACATGAAAAACTATGTTGAAGGATGTGGAAAGTGGGATAATGGAAAGAAAGTAACCAAGGATGCTATGTGTGTGTACAAATCTGCCTTAACAAAGCCTTTTAATCTGTATGATCGGTTGCATTAGTTTAAAAAAAAGTAAGAAAAAAGAATATGAAAAACTAGGATTAAGAGTCAAGCTATTGGCTGCTATCAGTGGACATCAGCAAAGAAGAAATCAACAAACCAGCCAGCTAATATGGTTTACAATTAAATAAACACTTTTCTAAAACTAATTCTAAACTAATAGCCTGAATTCAGAGTCTTCTAACTACAAATCCTTTATCCTCACCTAAAAATTTGAAAATTTAAACTAACAAGAATCAGTTTTTATTTTATTTCATAGTGATCTGTTTAAAAACAAATTTAAGGTTTTTTTTTTCTCAGTCCATTACTTATATCAGTGCTAAGTAGTTTTTCCCCTAACTCACTAGTAAGAGATGGTGATATATATCTTGTAAAATGCATCTTTATGTTTAGAACTAATACAAGGAAAAGAATAAGAAGAGGTTTAACATCTGGTAAGAGGAAGATATTATAAGATACTAAAAAAAAATTTCTGCTTCCATCACCACTTAGGAGTACAAAAATATTCAAATTTGGATGCTGGGCCAGGATAGTTTCAAGTAATAAGTGGATTTTTGAGGGATATAGGTACATATTTAACTCTCATCAAATTAGAAAATAATGAGGCCAAGAAAAATCTTTCTGAAATCTCAGGTGAAACATAGGACAAGGCAAGATATGTTCATAGATGAGCAGAGTAAATTGAAGGATCAGAGCACAGTAACGAACAGTAAGTGAAAGTGTCCTGGTTTCTGGAATTAATTTGCTATAACAACTAGATGATAATTTTAGAAGAAAATTTAACCTGGCAAGAGTGAGGTCATGAGTTCGATCCCCGGTACCAAAAAAAATTTTTTTAAATATATTTAATAACATTAAAGATAGCGTGACTTTTATGAAATAAGGCTAAATCATTTACAGGGAAGATACATAAGATTGAAAGCCAAGATAAGGGAAAATTTGAAAATGGTAAGCAGAGACACATTCAATAGAACAAGAAAATCAGCTGCAAAATTAAAAACCATGATGTAAGCTGCAAAATCAGTACATAGAGAAAAATTGAATTGGAGTTATGTAGAAAGCCTCTTTCAAATGCAGGTAGAAAATGATTCTGTAAAAGACAGTGTTGAGATGATATATGAGGCAGAAAGTACAATACTATCACAAACATTTTTAAAAACCAAATTGAGTAATCATAGTGAAAGTAGTTCAGGAACCCCTAATAACAAATGAGGATTTCCAAGATGAGGAAATCCTGTCTTTTTTAAAGACACAATTTATTGCTGCATTTCAAGAAAAAAGCAAATGACAGTTTTATTAGTTTTGGAAATAAATTTATATGCATACTTTTTAGATGCTATAAAAATATCTTAAAATTGCAAAAAAAAAGTTTTTGTCAAATGACCTAATAACATGTTTCTGATTTCTGTACAATATTTACATATGAATGAGGAGAAACATTATCAGAATTCTGATTTCCAAAACTTGTCCCAGATACACTTAGCATCCAGCCAAATTCCCTTTCATAAATGGAGGGCAGGAGGTATCATAAAAGTAAGAGCCTAGAAAATATGAACTTCACATGAGTACTTGAAAGACAACAGAAATAGAGTAAAGACAAGTGAATAACAAACTGTTAATAATGATTCAAAGTTGGAAAATCTATGGTCAAAATGGACTAGAATTCATCATTAGTACATGAACATTTAACATGGAATTTACACAAACAATATTTTAAAATGAAGAAAAATTATCTTAAATGGTAAAATACATTCCAACAAATACATAATTCTAAGAACAATAACAACAGTATAGTTATTAATTTCAGATTACACTGAACAAAATGCGAGAAAATCACGGAACAAAAAGATGTGAAGGTAAGTTTACTAATCAACTGCCACAAACCATCATCCTTTTCTTTCAAAGATGTGATATAAATAAGTAATGATGTACATCACTGAAAACTGCTCAGTGATGCAACTTGAATAAGCAAAGACCTCCTACCAAAAATTACTGAATATAAGAACATAGATTATTGCACTATAGATTCCTTCCCTGGATTAATGCATTGTTTAAAGAGATCACACTTACATGTCAGAAGCCCAGATGAGAACTCTTTGATCTCTACCATTTTAGAGCTGAAAGGATTTTGAAGTCGTCAGAAATGACAAGAAGGAGCTTCCAACCAATTTGATATCCCTTTGATATTTGGCCTCCTCTTAGTTCTGTGAATTCAGAGTTATTCTGCCAGTGTGCTTTAATATACAGTGGACAATTTCCACCAAATAAACGTTGCAATATAAGTAAAATAAAACAAAACAGAGCAGTGAAATACCAAAAACTCAACAAACTTTCTCCCTTAATTTTACTCCTCTAATTTGATTAGAATTCATAAAAATTGCCGTGCAAATTAAAAATCAAACTAAAATAAAGATTTTAAATTGATTAATTTAACTTATCAGAATTGTTATCAAAATGATCATGTCTTTGGTTGGATTGATAAATTAAAAAATGAAACAATGAACATATTTTTATTCTTAGTCAGGCCTATTTTTCCCAATATGTAATCAAATCTACTTTATTGCTTATAAGCCTAGCAATATTTACTTAACTTGACTTACTAGTAAGACTTAAATTATAAAAGACAGAAAAATAGAATTCGTATCAGTGCCCTCAGAAAAGTTGAATGTCAGGAAACAGGGCGGCATCACAAGAATTCCAATGAAATTGTTTGTCAGAGGTGTCATTTAATTAATACAGTTGTTATGAGTGTTTTGTTTTGCTTTGCTTTGCTTTGTTTTGTTTTGTTTGAGAAGTGCCTTGCTGTGTAGTTCATGCTGAGTTTGAACTCACTGCATTCCCCATACTGGCCTTGAGCTTGTAGCATTCCTCTTGCCTCAGTCTCTTGAGTACTGGACTTAGAGACCTACGCCACCACATCTGGCATTATGGCAACACAGTTTGCATGAAACATAGAAACTAAAATGTATTTTCTTTTAAATTCTTCAATGCAAATATATAGCTAGTTGCTCATTAGTATTCATTTTTTAAATTTCATTTATAGATTCTGTCCACTTAAATTTGCTCACAACCTCTAATAAAATGAGTACTTAACTCTCCTATTTTCAACCAAGTAACAAAAACCTTATACATTATAGTTAATCACAAAGTGAAATATATTTACATTACAAAACGTGCATACAAGAGAAAATATATAACATATCTGTATTTTAGAAGGGCTAATAACCAAAGGAACAGCCATGAAATCAATACTCGGCTTAAGAGTTACGTCATTGAAACCCTGGCATTTGTGCACTGTACATCATTTAATTCTTCTTCATAACCATACAGTAGGATTTGTATTTATTCTTCTCTTTATTTATGTTTGTCACATAAAATGTGCATCCTACAGAATGCAATTTTTACCTTTTATTGTTTTAAAGCTGTACTATAGACATTTTAAAATTTATGAAAATTATTATGAATTGTTAATATAGCTGTGTCATGTCCACTTTTCTCATTTTGTTATAATTCATATATTTTGAAGCAGTAAATGATTACATTTTTGACATATTTCAATTTATCAATCTATGCTTCTATTGATAGGATTGTTAGTTTTTGCATTTTCCAATAACGTCACTCCAAATACTCTTGAACAGTATTGCTGCCCTGTGTGCATGTTTTCTGAGGCATAAATGCCTAACCAATGTAAATGCACAAATGTGTTTGAAGTTGTACCACTCCGTTTTCAGTTTTTAAAGCAATCTATACACTGCAACAATACTTTCTGTATTGCATAGTTTTATCAAATTATTTTTCTCTCATATTTCTTCTGTAGTATACTAAAGATAGAAAAAAATGTAGATGCAAAGGAATGTATGCAAGTGTCTCAACAAGAGACTTAGAGGGAGACAGAAAGAAGCAAGAAAGGAAAGGAAAATGAAAAGGTAAAAGCTTAAGTTTGTGCCCTCAAAGTATGGAGCTTATGCATTTCCTTTGATGAGTATGGGCTACAGTATGTATCTATTCATTTTCCCTCATCACAACATGTATTGGAGTATTCTTACTTCATAAATTTACCTTGTGCCCCTTTCAAATCAATACCTTTGCCTCTCTAATCCCACCCACTGGAAACTTTTACCTATTTGAAGTTATTTAAAATTTAACAAAACTTGTAGATATTTATGGGGTCATGTGAGGCTTTGATACATGTATAAAATGTGACATGTTAGTATTGGGAGAATTTTGCCCAAATGTTGCACTTTCAAGAAATATTTTCATTTTTATTGCTAAATATTATGTCCCGTCTAAACATGCCAGTGTCTTTTCTTCATTGTTGTTAAAGGACATCTGGTCTGTTTTTAGTGTTTAGCTAATTAGACCAAGGCTGGTATAAACATTCTTTCACAGATTTTCAATTTTCCTGTTTAAGAGAGTTTCTGGGTTATAGGATACGCATAGTCTTGATTTTATAAGAAATCATAGAGTATAAATGCAAAGCATTTGTGCCATTTCTTACTCCACTCACAAGAAATGTGAGATTCAGTTGCTCTTCATACTCAGCAAGTTTTAGAAATTTTTGTTATTTAAAAAGATTTATTACTGTAGTTGGTGTTAAATAGTACCTTATAGAAGTTTTAAATTTGTGTATCTCTAGTTAAAAATATTATGGAGCATGTTTTCATAGGTTTATTGCTTTAATGCTTTAATTTTTTTCAGTTGTCTCCTTATATATTGCCTACATTATTGGTATTTTTAAAATTTGCCTTTTAAGAAATCAGAAAATTTCCAGTTACCTAAGAATTTTTAATATTGTGGATAAGTGAATTCATGGGAATTTCTTTATAGATTTTTAAATTTACATCTTTATTTCTTCAATAAATTCTGTCTGTGATATGAGAAAATTCACAATGACTCTCTAAGTCAGTTTTAGGAGTTGAATATCCTAAAAATACTGAATTTTAAAATATGTGAATTTATTTAGATTTTCTTTTATTTCTCTCACTATTCTGAAACTTCCATGTAAATATTTTCACATTTTTGATTTATTTATCTCTAGAAGTTTTATTTTATGATGCTTTGGTTAATTTTAATTTTTAATTTAATTTTAAAATTATGTTCTATTTTCCACTAGTTATTTAGAGTTTATCTTCTCTGAAAGTCTGCAGTTCCTAGAGAATTTTTTGCTTTCTTCACATTGTTAATTTTAGATGTCCTGGATAAGTAGGTAAAGCTACCACTGGGTTCTAAATTATTTTTTGAGATTTTTAGAGGTTTAAGTTATTTCAGGTTTGCAAGATAATCGGAGTCGCATTTAAGATATTTTAGGTTTGTAAGAGAGTTAGAGACATAATCTTCGGGAAATGGTTTTGTGATATTATAATCTGTTAATGAAAAGATGCCAGTTTGCACTGCATAATCAACTTACAATTGGTTTACATATTCATAAAGACATTCAAGAGAGTTTCAAAGAATGTTCATGTGGATAAAAGAAATATATTCTTTTTCTCCAGGAATTTCTTCAGTTAAAGTATAGGTATAGAATCTTGTAAATGTTGAATCTGATGCCCTCACAGTCACAATTTTGTTGGAAAAGATGTTAAAATATAAAGGAAATCTTGACAAGGATGACATATGTTCTAACTGCTGAAAAGAATACCTTGTACTTCTAGCAGGATACATTTCTATTAAAAATTACAGATCCTGAGATGATGGAAAAACTCACATCTTGTAGTCAAAGTTTAGCTAAATTGAATTTCTTTTGTACTATTTCCAGAAATATGAATATTCCACATTCAAAATATCAACTGTAAAAATGTATAAACCATGCACAAAACTTTGTTAATAAGGTGCTTCATTAGTAGTCTTACTCTCTACACATAGCCATGTAATGTTATTAATAATACTTCATCTAAATGCAGATTTACCAATGATATATTTATCACTGTCACACACATACTCATATATAAAAATATATTTAAAAAATATTTAGAATATTCATAACGGTTGAACACTTGACCAAAATGGGAAAATCTGTTTATGTGAGATTGCTGAAGTTCAGCTCTACATAGCCTCAGCTGTAAATTTCATGTGTTTTGATTAAACTGTGAAAACAGTTCAAAGAGAAAGAACAAAGAGTGATCACATAAAAGTGCAAAAATTCAAGGCATCTTTTGGAGAACAAAGAACCTGAATCAAAAACATAAAATGTAATTTTCTTTCTTTTATTATTTTAAAAAGAAAAAATATTACAATAACAATATAACAGTTTCAAAATAGGTCAGTAGGAGAGTTACAATAATTAATACATTGTGTATCATTATCTTTATAATGGTTATTCTGAGTACAAGACATGGGCATGATCAAACGCAATTTTCAATGATGATAATAAGTTGAAGAGAATAATGTCAAAGGAAGAGCTGGTGAAGAAGGGCCAGGATTTCTGACAGGGTAGGCAGTTATAATCTAGATATTAGGAAGCTTTTATGAAGATGTTTAAAGAGCTAAATAGTATTATGTCTATAATGTGAAAAAAAAAAGACAATGATGATCAACCACATAGAGAATACAAACAAAGGGATAGAGGCTCTAGACAGCTAAGTGGGATCTCACTTTTTTGTAGGCAAGAAATACTTGGGTTCAGTTTCCAACTCTACAAAAATAAAAAATAAAAAAATGGGAGAAGGGAAGAAAGAAAGGAAAGAGAAGGGCCAGGGACTTAGCTCAGAGGCATAAGGGCCTGGTTGGCAAGCCGTGAGGCCAAGAGTTCAATTCCTGGAACCACAAAAAAATAAAAAAGGAAGGAGAACAGTAAGACTGGAAAAATTAAAACAAAGAACCAAATAGCAACTACAGAGTCAATTCTGCTATCGATCTCAATAGAAAGAGATCAATAGCAGAATTGAAAATATAATGCTTCAGTAAATAACAGGTACAAATATAACATGAATTTGTGATACAGTAATTAAAATGGGATTTATACTGTATCTAAATTTTATTTTCATTTTTTCTGTATAAATTTATTTCTTCATGCTTAATTTAATATGATTTATTTCATAAATATATTGTGATTAAACAGTTAAATGATAAGAAGTAATAAACTATCAGAATTTATGAGTTCAGGGTTTTTCAGATAGAGAAAATCAGTAAAATAATGTTGGAAAGTTGTGCAAGAAATTGGAAAAAATGCAGGAACTATTTTCTAGTTGGATAACAAAAAAAATGAGAATCAGTTTTATAAAGTGAGGCAAGGACAAGCAATAATCATGTATGATGAGACAAAGAGTTTACACCTCATCCTGTGAATAATAGTGAATCACTTCTTAGTTTTATGCTGGATAATATTTATGCTCTGAATAAATTTATACAGGTCACTCAAGCTTTAAAACAATTTAACAACAATTTGAACATTCTAAGATCACTTAGAAGCCTAAATGGGAGAAAGAGAGTGAGGTTCTACAAGATGGTGAAATTTAGATATTTATCGAAGAAATATGTGACAAGATTAAATAACTGGGAGAATATAATGCTTTCAAAGAGTCCAGTAGACTTTTTAGTTTTTAGGTCTGAGAGACTGCATACATTAAAGCTATTAAAATCTTTACCCTTGATTGACCAGAATGAATTGTGAGTGGAAAAACACCAAAATTTAAGGGGAAATTCAAGATGCTTAATCATGGAATTGCCAAGTTCATCTACCAGAGAGGTGGTGCTGACAAAGAGAACAATGAAAATAACTGGAGACAGGTTCTCTACTCTACTGAGTTAGGAAGAAAAGAAAAGCTACCAAGAGAAACCAGGAATTGTATATTGAAGGATATTAATGGAGAGTAGAATTGTGGAAGACAGAGGCAGTGTTTAAGACAAAGGGAATTATGCAATGTGTTAAAGGTGTCTGGGTATTTTCCCAGAAGAACTAAAAAGTCATACCACAGCACAATTTGTAATAGCCAAATCCTGGACACAACCCAAATGCCCATCAACCAAGGAATGGATAAAACAAGATGTTGTATTTTGATATAATGGAATAGTACTCAGATACAAGGAAGGATACACTTGAGGCTTTTTGTAGGTAGAGAGATGCAACTAGAGACCATATGCATAAGTGAAATAAATCAAACTCGTATGTGTAAGCATCACCTTGTCTCCCTAGTGTAAGAAACGAAAAGAGTAAATACAATGCAAAATCGGCAACAGATATTGAGAAAAGGAAAGAAACTGCTTAAAAGGAAAGAACAACTGGAATGAAAATGAGAAATGAAGGCAGAGAAAAGAAAATTGCCCAACGTGGTGGTGCATGCCTGTATTTCCAGCATTGGGAGGCTGAGGCTAGAGGATCATTGCAAGTTTGAGATCAGTCTGGGCTGCAAAGTGAGCACATGGCCAGCTCAAACTTCAATAGCAAGACCCTGTCTCCAAAAGACAGTAAATAAATACATTCATTAATTTAATACATGTACATATATGTATATAGAAAGAGTGAGAGCTAACATAATTATGTTGCTAATTTATTTCTGGCTCATTGAAAAGACGTTTGTGCTTATATTGGTTGATTAATTTTGCATGACTGTTTCTTTTAATCTGAGCAACTACTTTGAAGGCAATCATATGCAATATATTAATAATTGCTAATTTCATATTATCCTGTTTTAAAACTCTGTATCATTGTTTGATTTTATTGTATTTTTTTAAATAAAAAGAAAGTAGCAACACAGTGTTGAATAAAGGAGGTAGACTAGAATTGGCAGTATGGTGCACAATGGGGAATGAACTGGTAATGTCAGCTGTTTGGTGACAAGAGTGGAGGAAGTAAATGGAATAGAATATACTATAGAGAAAGTTTTTCCATAAAAAGTTAAAGTTATGTGTTCCAGCTATGATAATTTTGATTCGTGATACCAATATGCAATGTATCATAGCATGTTATATAGGTTGATAGCAGTGGTTCTAGATTTTGCTTTGTTTTAATAAAAATGAACAGAAAATAAATTTCCAATCCTTACTTATGGAAATTTATTAGAAATAGTTTTAAAATGCAGTTGTACAAGCAACAAAAAATTGTTTATATGTTTTCTCAATATAACATTAAAATTTATATGATATTTGCAGTGTTTTTGTACCTTTGCTGATGAGATTCTTTTTCAGAAATCTGTTCACCATTCATTTTTTTCTCTGAATTTCAAAAAAGTTAGATAAAGATAGGACCATATATAGTTGAGCATGAGTTTTTCCTGATAATTAGCTCTTCTGAAGTACTGATACTACTTTTATTTTAAATTTTATTTTCACTAGGAAAAATCAATCAAAGATACAGCATTTCAAAAACCATGAAATTACTTACATTTTATAATTCATATGAATGTCTGTCATATTATCTAACTGTAATCTTTCCTTATAGCTTATAGGGTTTCTACTTTAAAATAAATATTTCACAAAATCTGCATGAATATTTGCCTTTACCTTGTAGTAATATATCAATCTGTCTTCTCCATATTTTGCTATGTTATACAAATATATTGAATAAATGAATAGGTGTAAACTTTGTAGCATCATGCTTATCTTATGATCATTTTTGAAGTCTATTTTTGTATTGGAGTTGATGAAAACTATTACATGATAAATGGCCAAAAGAGTCTCTAGAAGACAAAGAGGTAGAAAGACAGAGAAAGAGGTAATTGATGATAGAAATTATTTGTGCAGGATGGTATTTTGAAAGAGATATATGAAAACAGAACCAAGGCTGCAAGTTTTGTCACTGCAGTAGAAAAAAAAGTGTAAGCTATCTTGTATAACAAGTAAAACTAGATTTTATGGGTAGAAATACAGGCAAATCCGTACAGTGGGTGGTGAGAAGTGAAATACATAATCTTCTGAAAATTTCTAATTAAACTAGGTGTCTCAGTTATTTTTCTCTCATTGTTGGGAAAAAACTAACACGCACACTGAAGCAAGGGAAGTTTTATTTCTTACTGTTTTAGGGGTTATGGTCTATTCTCAGCTGGCTCCAAGTGGCAAGGTGCCATGGTGGGACAACCATTCATGGCCACCACAAACAGCAACACAAACAAAGCAAAAGACGAAAGACACACCTTCCCTTACACTGTATGTTGGCTCTGCCCCTGGGTGGATGCAGCACTCACATTGCCAATCCCACGGCTAGACAACAAAGCAATCACAAATGCTAGATTCATCCCTATGCATGATTGCACAAGGCTTGGGGAGGCTAGGCAAACACAAACCATAACACTAGGTTATGTGAAAAAAAGCCAAAAATTGGACTATGAAAGATCAAAAAATAACAGTACAGTTCATAACTGTTAAATCTTAAAAATGATCTATTACACTCATTAGCAGATGAATATATAGTGAAAATGTGAAAATCCAGGCACGGTGGCA